>CM031626.1:48357490-48383579 GCA_018398815.1 Conus ventricosus
ACACACTTACACACCAACGCTTCCGCACACATGTCTGTGGACTCTCTAACACGCTGGCATTACCCCACTGATGCACACACACACACACACACACACACACACACACACACACACACCACACACACACACACACTCACACACTCTCTCCCTCACACACTCGCACACCAACACTTTCACACTCATGATGTCCATGGACACTCCAATTAACATGCTGGCATCACCCCACTGATGAACACACACCAGCGCACACTCGTCTACAGTATACGCTGGGGACCCTGAGAGATTCAAAGTCTTATCTGTATGAGTGAGTCATGTATGCTACTTCAAGTAAAAGAGTACGAAAATATCAATTATGCTTGGGAATAAATTGGAATCGGTCTATGTCTTCACTGTTTATTGCCCCAAATAACTTCGAAAAATTATTAAATGTCAATCTAAAATGTCCACTGAAACACAATTATCTTTCCTTTTTCAATATTGATGATTAAAAAAAAAAAAAGTTGTTGGACAGCAATTTCCCACCTCAATCAATACGGCTCTGTCATATGTTTTTGATCGGCGACTGACCGACTTGAAACAGACCAAATCATCTTCATCAAGGTCCGTCTCCAACAATGCTGGCTATAAACAACTTTATTTCTGTACAAAAGTAATCATGAAAATGAAACACTCCTTTAATTTTGTCGCTTGTTACTTATCCAAATAAATCTGCTCATTCATTCTGTTAAATTCATCCCAATACTGCCGCAGTCTCTGTTTGACAAAACACTGGAGTCCATCTTGTGCAGTCATCCATCTTTATTTCCCTAAAAAAAATTTCCAACCTTTATTTCACTAAAAATCATCCTGTCAAATTAACTCTCCCTGAAATGAGGGGTCACTTCACTCTCCCCTGAAACGAGGGGTCACTTCACTCTCCCCTGAAATGAGGGGTCACTTCACTCTCCCCTGAAACGAGGGGTCACTTCACTCTCCCCTGAAACGAGGGGTCACTTCACTCTCCCCTGAAATGAGGGGTCACTTCACTCTCCCCTGAAATGAGGGGTCACTTCACTCTCCCCTGAAACGAGGGGTCACTTCACTCTCCCCTGAAACGAGGGGTCACTTCACTCTCCCCTGAAATGAGGGGTCACTCCATGTCCAAATGTTGCGGAATCATCACTGGTTTCTATGGTGCAGGCCTCTAAACTGCATGATAAATACGCAGCTCAGGGTTATCATTTGAATGACAACACCTTTGCACTAAATGTTTAAATGACTGCATGATAAATACGCAGCTCAGGGTCATCATTTGAATGACAACACCTTTGCACTAAATGTTTAAATGACTGCATGATAAATACGCAGCTTAGGGTTATCATTTGAATGACAACACCTTTGCACTAAATGTTTAAATGATAGAGAGGGATAAATGCCTGTGTATTACCTGATGCCGAGGACATTCTACACGCTGGCATACTTTATGATTAATATGGGCTAAACCTTCCACTTGCTGTCATGTGTATCCAGATCTACAACAAAGAGTCTGACGTACTCACCACCACTCAAGGATTGAAAAATGCAGTGAAAATCAATCAACAGCAAACAAATGTTGCTTCACTGAACAAAGGGGATTCCCCTGTTTGCGTGGTAGACCGTCCAGCTCGCTAATTCTTTATTGACCATCCAGCTCGCTAATTCTTTATTGACTAAACAGTCCCACAACTCTGTCAGGTCTGCATACTCCAGTCCCTGATCAGCTCCCACAGTAGTTTTACAAAGGCAAGTCAGCGTTCAAAGCATTTACACAGAAAGTCGCCGCTGAATAGCGCTTAATGCAACCACAGGGTGAAGGCCTTCAAACAGGGGGTTCAAATCTCAGAGACTTTCAAAGACCTTCAAAGACTAAATGTACCTCATTACCCTTCACACACACACACGCACACACACACATATACTCACACACACACACAATCACACATATACACACACACACACAGAGGCATCAGAGACCACCACCTTCCTCACCTGGCCATACACACACACACCACACACACACACACACACACACAGAGACCACCACCTTCCTCACCTGGCCATACACACACACACACACACACACACACACACACACACACACACACACACACACAACACATACACACACACAGACCACCACCTTCCTCACCTGGCCATACACACAAATGCCGGCTGTGTGGAGAAGCGTTGTTTCAGGCGGGCGTCAATCTTGGCGCGGGTGGACTCCAGGTGTTGGAGGAGGGGGCGGGCCGTGTTGCGGTGCTTCTCCATCTCCACAAACCTCATCACATGCCTCAGCTGGGTCTCCTGACACCGCACACACCCTCACAGCTTGACCATTCATAACATGAACAAACCTGACACCGCACACACCCTCACAGCTTGACCAATCATGACGTGAACAAACCTGACACCGCACACACCCTCACAGCTTGACCAATCATGACGTGAACAAACCTGACACCGCACACACCCTCACAGCTTGACCAATCATGACGTGAACAAACCTGACACCGCCACACACCCTCACAGCTTGACCAGTCATGACATGAACAAACCTGACACCGCACACACCCTCACAGCTTGACCAGTCATGACGTGAACAAACCTGACACCGCACACACCCTCACATTATGAGATTCCTCTGTTTACTGTTATCTGTCAGATTTACTGTTATGAGAGTCCTCTGTTTACTGTTATCTGTCAGGTTTACTGTTATGAGAGTCCTCTGTTTACTGTTATCAGAGTCCTCTGTTTACTGTTATCTGACAGGTTTACTGTTATCAGAGTCCTCTGTTTACTGTTATCAGAGTCCTCTGTTTACTGTTATCTGTCAGGTTTACTGTTATCAGAGTCCTCTGTTTACTGTTATCAGAGTCCTCTGTTTACTGTTATCAGAGTCCTCTGTTTACTGTTATCAGAGTCCTCTGTTCACTGTTATGAGTCCTCTGTTTACTGTTATCAGAGCCCTCTGTTTACTGTTATCAGAGTCCTCTGTTTACTGTTATCTGTCAGGTTTACCGTTATCTGTCAGGTTCACTGTTATCTGTCAGATTTACCGTTATCTGTCAGGTTTACCGTTATCTGTCAGGTTTACTGTTATCTGTCAGGTTTACTGTTATCTGTCAGGTTTACTGTTGTCTGTCAGGTTTACTGTTACCAAAGCCCAGCCAACTACACAGGTCCCTTCAAGGCTGTCGTCATGTTTGTAAATTTGAGCGCTCTCCTGAAAAAGCAAAAATAAAAAGCAGTACAAAAACAAACAACTGTTTTCAAATGTATACATCAATACACGTGTAGATAAATAGCTCAATAGATATTTAGCTAGCTAGACAGCTACCTAGTTAGCTAGCTAGCTAGACAGTGAGACAGACAGATAACGGATAGATAGGTAAGCATATAGAAAGACAGACAGATAGAAGACAGATAAATAGATGGATAATTTTTTTCCTTGGGGTTTTCTTATTTCATAAGGGCAGTCCTCTGGGCAGTTAAGCATGAGAGGAAAAAACTTGCTACGTGCAAACAATTCTTTGAAGTATAAAACTGATAACAGCCAAAGATTTGTTACTTATTTTTCCTGCACATTAACTAACTCAGCAGTTTGTAACTTGGGTGTTGCACAGAGAGAAAAAAGGAAGATGTCATAGAGCATGCTGGTGCTAGAGTCTTGACAGAGAGAAAAAAGGAAGATGTCATAGAGCATGCTGGTGCTAGAGTCTTGACAGAGAGAAAAAAGGAAGATGTCATAGAGCATGCTGGTGCTAGAGTCTTGACAGAGAGAAAAAAGGAAGATGTCATAGAGCATGCTGGTGCTAGAGTCTTGACAGAGAGAAAAAAGGAAGATGCATAGAGCATGCTGGTGCTAGAGTCTTGACAGAGAGAAAAAAGGAAGATGTCATAGAGCATGCTGGTGCTAGAGTCTTGACAGAGAGAAAAAAGGAAGATGTCATAGAGCATGCTGGTGCTAGAGTCTTGACAGAGAGAAAAAAGGAAGATGTCATAGAGCATGCTGGTGCTAGAGTCTTGACAGACAGAAAAAAGGAAGATGTCATAGAGCATGCTGGTGCTAGAGTCTTGACAGAGAGAAAAAAGGAAGATGTCATAGAGCATGCTGGTGCTAGAGTCTTGACAGAGAGAAAAAAGGAAGATGTCATAGAGCATGCTGGTGCTAGAGTCTTGACAGAGAGAAAAAAGGAAGATGTCATAGAGCATGCTGGTGCTAGAGTCTTGACAGAGAGAAAAAAAGGAAGATGTCATAGAGCATGCTGGTGCTAGAGTCTTGACAGAGAGAAAAAAGGAAGATGTCATAGAGCATGCTGGTGCTAGAGTCTTGACAGAGAGAAAAAAGGAAGATGTCATAGAGCATGCTGGTGCTAGAGTCTTGACAGAGAGAAAAAAGGAAGATGTCATAGAGCATGCTGGTGCTAGAGTCTTGACAGAGAGAAAAAAGGAAGATGTCATAGAGCATGCTGGTGCTAGAGTCTTGACAGAGAGAAAAAAGGAAGATGTCATAGAGCATGCTGGTGCTAGAGTCTTGACAGAGAGAAAAAAGGAAGATGTCATAGAGCATGCTGGTGCTAGAGTCCTGACAGAGAGAAAAAAGGAAGATGTCATAGAGCATGCTGGTGCTAGAGTCTTGACAGAGAGAAAAAAGAAGATGTCATAGAGCATGCTGGTGCTAGAGTCTTGACAGAGAGAAAAAAGGAAGATGTCATAGAGCATGCTGGTGCTAGAGTCTTGACAGAGAGAAAAAAGGAAGATGTCATAGAGCATGCTGGTGCTAGAGTCTTGACAGAGAGAAAAAAGGGAAGATGTCATAGAGCATGCTGGTGCTAGAGTCTTGACAGAGAGAAAAAAGGAAGATGTCATAGAGCATGCTGGTGCTAGAGTCCTGACAGAGAGAAAAAAGGAAGATGTCATAGAGCATGCTGGTGCTAGAGTCTTGACAGAGAGAAAAAAGGAAGATGTCATAGAGCATGCTGGTGCTAGAGTCTTGACAGAGAGAAAAAAGGAAGATGTCATAGAGCATGCTGGTGCTAGAGTCTTGACAGAGAGAGAAAAAGGAAGATGTCATAGAGCATGCTGGTGCTAGAGTCTTGACAGAGAGAAAAAAGGAAGATGTCATAGAGCATGCTGGTGCTAGAGTCTTGACAGAGAGAAAAAAGGAAGATGTCATAGAGCATGCTGGTGCTAGAGTCTTGACAGAGAGAAAAAAGGAAGATGTCATAGAGCATGCTGTGCTAGAGTCTTGACAGAGAGAAAAAAGGAAGATGTCATAGAGCATGCTGGTGCTAGAGTCTTGACAGAGAGAAAAAAGGAAGATGTCATAGAGCATGCTGGTGCTAGAGTCTTGACAGAGAGAAAAAAGGAAGATGTCATAGAGCATGCTGGTGCTAGAGTCTTGACAGAGAGAAAAAAGGAAGATGTCATAGAGCATGCTGGTGCTAGAGTCTTGACAGAGAGAAAAAAGGAAGATGTCATAGAGCATGCTGGTGCTAGAGTCTTGACAGAGAGAAAAAAGGAAGATGTCATAGAGCATGCTGGTGCTAGAGTCTTGACAGAGAGAAAAAAGGAAGATGTCATAGAGCATGCTGGTGCTAGAGTCCTGACAGAGAGAAAAAAAGGAAGATGTCATAGAGCATGCTGGTGCTAGAGTCTTGACAGAGAGAAAAAAGGAAGATGTCATAGAGCATGCTGGTGCTAGAGTCTTGACAGAGAGAAAAAAGGAAGATGTCATAGAGCATGCTGGTGCTAGAGTCTTGACAGAGAGAAAAAAGGAAGATGTCATAGAGCATGCTGGTGCTAGAGTCTTGACAGAGAGAAAAAAGGAAGATGTCATAGAGCATGCTGGTGCTAGAGTCTTGACAGGAGAAAAAAGGAAGATGTCATAGAGCATGCTGGTGCTAGAGTCCTGACAGAGAGAAAAAGGAAGATGTCATAGAGCATGCTGGTGCTAGAGTCTTGACAGAGAGAAAAAAGGAAGATGTCATAGAGCATGCTGGTGCTAGAGTCCTGACAGAGAGGAAAAAAGGAAGATGTCATAGAGCATGCTGGTGCTAGAGTCCTTGACAGAGAGAAAAAAGGAAGATGTCATAGAGCATGCTGGTGCTAGAGTCTTGACAGAGAGAAAAAAGGAAGATGTCATAGAGCATGCTGGTGCTAGAGTCTTGACAGAGAGAAAAAAGGAAGATGTCATAGAGCATGCTGGTGCTAGAGTCCTGACAGACAGAAAAAAGGAAGATGTCATAGAGCATGCTGGTGCTAGAGTCTTGACAGAGAGAAAAAAGGAAGATGTCATAGAGCATGCTGGTGCTAGAGTCTTGACAGACAGAAAAAAGGAAGATGTCATAGAGCATGCTGGTGCTAGAGTCTTGACAGAGAGAAAAAAGGAAGATGTCATAGAGCATGCTGGTGCTAGAGTCTTGACAGAGAGAAAAAAGGAAGATGTCATAGAGCATGCTGGTGCTAGAGTCTTGACAGAGAGAAAAAAGGAAGATGTCATAGAGCATGCTGGTGCTAGAGTCCTGACAGACAGAAAAAAGGAAGATGTCATAGAGCATGCTGGTGCTAGAGTCTTGACAGAGAGAAAAAAGGAAGATGTCATAGAGCATGCTGGTGCTAGAGTCTTGACAGAGAGAAAAAAGGAAGATGTCATAGAGCATGCTGGTGCTAGAGTCTTGACAGAGAGAAAAAAGGAAGATGTCATAGAGCATGCTGGTGCTAGAGTCTTGACAGAGAGAAAAAAGGAAGATGTCATAGAGCATGCTGGTGCTAGAGTCTTGACAGAGAGAAAAAAGGAAGATGTCATAGAGCATGCTGGTGCTAGAGTCTTGACAGAGAGAAAAAAGGAAGATGTCATAGAGCATGCTGGTGCTAGAGTCTTGACAGAGAGAAAAAAGGAAGATGTCATAGAGCATGCTGGTGCTAGAGTCTTGACAGAGAGAAAAAAGGAAGATGTCATAGAGCATGCTGGTGCTAGAGTCTTGACAGAGAGAAAAAAGGAAGATGTCATAGAGCATGCTGGTGCTAGAGTCTTGACAGAGAAAAAAAGGAAGATGTCATAGAGCATGCTGGTGCTAGAGTCTTGACAGAGAGAAAAAGGAAGATGTCATAGAGCATGCTGGTGCTAGAGTCTTGACAGAGAGAAAAAAGGAAGATGTCATAGAGCATGCTGGTGCTAGAGTCTTGACAGAGAGAAAGCTTATTTCTATACACTTCGACAGTGTAATAGTCTTGACAGAAAGGTTATTTCCATACGTTTCTATGGTGTAACAGAGTCTTGACAGAAAGTTTATTTCTACATACTTCGAAGGTGTAATAGAGTCTTGACAGAAAGGTTATTTCCATACGTTTCTATGGTGTAATAGAGTCTTGACAGAAAGTTGATTTCTATATACTTCGAAGGGTGTAATAGAGTCTTGACAGAAAGTTTATTTCTATATACTTCGAAGGTGTAATAGAGTCTTGACAGAAAGGGTTATTTCTATATAATTCGAAGGTGTAATAGAGTCTTGACAGAAAGGTTATTTCCATACGTTTCTATGGTGTAATAGAGTCTTGACAGAAAGTTTATTTCTATACACTTCAACAGTGTAACAGAGTCTTGACAGAAAGGTTATTTCCATACATTTCTATGGTGTAATAGAGTCTTGACAGAAAGGTTATTTCTATATATTTCTATGGTGTAATAGAGTCTTGACAGAAAGGTTATTTCCATACATTCAACAGTGTAACAGTCTTGACAGAAAGGTCATTTCTATACACTTCAACAGTGTAACAGAGTCTTGACAGAAAAATTATTTCCATACATTCTACGGTGTAATAGAGTCTTGACAGAAAGGTTATTTCTATACACTTTGACAGTGTAACAGAGTCTTGACAGAAAGGTTATTTCTAGACACTTTGACAGTGTAACAGTCTTGACAAAAAGTTATTTCCATACATCTCTACAGTGTAACAGAGTCTTGACAGAGAGAGAGGTTATTTCCATACATCTCTACAGTGTAACAGAGTCTTGACAGAGAGAGAGGTTTATTTCCATACATCTCTACAGTGTAACAGAGTCTTGACAGAGAGAGAGGTTATTTCCATACATCTCTACAGTGTAACAGTCTTGACAGAGAGAGAGGTTATTTTCATACATCTCTACAGTGTAACAGAGTCTTGACAGAGAGAGAGGTTATTCCATACATCTCTACAGTGTAACAGAGTCTTGACAGAGAGAGAAGTATTTCCAAACACTTCTACAGTGTAACAGAGTCTTGACAGAGAGAGAGGTTATTTCCATACATCTCTACAGTGTAACAGAGTCTTGACAGAGAGAGAGGTTATTTCCATACATCTCTACAGTGTAACAAGTCTTGACAGAGAGAGAGTTATTTCCATACATCTCTACAGTGTAACAGAGTTTTGACAGAGAGAGAGGTTATTTCCATACATCTCTACATGTAACAGAGTCTTGACAGAGAGAGAGGTTATTTCCATACATCTCTACAGTGTAACAGAGTCTTGACAGAGAGAGAGGTTATTTCCAAACACTTCTACAGTGTAACAGAGTCTTAACTGAGAGAGAGGTTATTTCCATACATCTCTACAGTGTAACAGAGTCTTGACAGAGAGAGGTTATTTCCATACATCTCTACAGTGTAACAGAGTCTTGACAAGAGAGAGGTTATTTCCATACATCTCTACAGTGTAACAGAGTCTTGACAGAGAGAGAGGTTATTTCCATACATCTCTACAGTGTAACAGTCTTGACAGAGAGAGAGGTTATTTCCATAAATCTCTACAGTGTAACAGTCTTGACAGAGAGAGAGGTTATTTCCATACACTTCTACAGTGTAACCGAGTCTTGACAGAGAGAGAAGTTATTTCCAAGCACTTCTACAGTGTAACAGAGTCTTGACAGAGAGGGGAGGTTATTTCCAAACATCTCTACAGTGTAATAGAGTCTTGACAGAGAGAGAGGTTATTTCCATACACTTCTACAGTGTAACAGAGTCTTGACAGAGAGAGAAGTTATTTCCAAGCACTTCTACAGTGTAATAGAGTCTTGACAGAGAGAGAGGTTATTTCCATACACATCTACAGTGTAACAGTCTTGACAGAGAGAGAAGTTACTTCCAAACATCTCCGCAGTGAAACACTCTGTAGTGTGTGGTAATAGTCACCTCCAGCAGTTGCTGAACACTCTGAAGAACTGATGGCTGGGTAGCAGTGTCTGTCAGCACGCCTCCCTCTCATATTTAAACCTGAACACATCACACATACACAACGCACCCAAGCACACACCATACACACACATACATGCACGCACGCACGCACGCACACACACACACACACACACACACACACACACACACACACACACAGAGGATTTAATTCAAGTATCACAGCACACAATTCAATATGTGTGTGTGTGTGTGTGTGTGTGTGTGTGTGTGTGTGTGTGTGTGTGTGTGTGTGTGTGTGTGTTTGTGCGTGCATGTGTATGTAAGAGGTGGAATGTGTGTGTGTGTGTGTGCGTGTGTGTGTGTGTTGTGTGTGTGTGTGGTGTGTGTGTGTTTGTGCATGCATGCGTGTGTGCGTGCATGCATGCGTGGTGTGTGTGTATGTGTGTATGTTTGAGAGTATGTGTGTAAGTGGTGGGAATAAATTGTAAATGTGTGTGTGTGTGCATGTGTGTGTGCAAGTGTGTGCATGTGTGTATTAAAGTGTTGTGCTTAAGCGTGTCTGCATGCGTGTGTGTGCAAGTGACATCTTTCTGATCTCCCTTAAATACATACCAAAATCTTCTGGCTTCCTGAATCTCTCAATTAAGCAGTAGTTTCTAATTTGTTCAGTTTAACGATCAATGTGAAAATAGGGAAGACCCCAAAGCAGAATAAAGAAAAGGGGAGAAAAGGGTTGGGAGGAGGTGGGCACAGAGTGGGGAAAATGGGGACAAAAAAGGTTAGCAGTTAATAGCTCAATATTGTACCTGTTGTACAATTTTGTAACATGAGCACAATTTTGTAAAATTGTACAATTTTGTACTTGAGCACAATTTTGTACATGTGTACAATTTGTAATGTAGCACAATTTTGTACATGTGTACAATTTGTTACATGAGCACAATATGTAACATGAGCACAATTTTTGTACATGTGAAACAATTTTTGTACATGAGCACAATTTTGAACATGAGCACACTTTTGTTACATGTGTTACAATTTTGTAAATAGATCACAATTTTGTACATGTGTACAATTCCCCATGAACAGTCCATCATCCACATGTGAAAATCAGTGTTCCCTGAAGAACAGAGACAGGTCCAGTTACCACAGATCTACAGAACAGTCGCTATAAGGGTGCGTCAGGGCTGCCAAATGCTGAACTAGGTCAGGTTACACTGTCTACTGAAAAGTCCTGCTATAAGGGGCATGTCAGGGCGGCCAAATGCTGAACTAGGTCAGGTTACAACTGTCTACAGAACAGTCCACCTATATGGGGCCGGTCAGGCCTGCCAAATGCTGGACTTGATGAAAAAAATAAAGAAAAAAAGGAAAGAGAGAAAGCACTTAGAAGGAAAAGACTAACACAGGGCTAGGTGCCGTTTTCCTCCCCTTTAATCACCACTGTCCTTGTCTACAGTCTGTTCACAACACTTTATCCCCCAAACAGATCACAGCCCCCACATCCACACATGGGATCTGCCACATTCTGGTTCACAGGCTGATCCCATCATTGTCAAGCAGGACCGTACAGCAAAGGGACTAACAGAGCCAGATGCCCGCGCGAATTACTGCTCCGCGAGACCGACGGCCGAAGTTGTGCGAAAATAAAGACCTTCCGTGGGAAGCTTCAAGCGAGTAAAAACAATGTGTGGAACACAGCTTGTCGGACGGTGTAAATCTCGTTTTCGCATGAACACTCCAATTTCTTGTAACCTAAAACCACATCGCACTAATATGGGGGTGCAAACTGTTCCATTGTTGGCTGTCCCGCGCCCGAATCTTAAACACAAAGGCTTACATTTCCACAAATTAAACCGCGAAAGGTACGAACGATGAGTGGAGAATGCAGCTGATCAACAGTATCAACAGACAAGATAAATCGTTCAACCCCTACAGTGCTACAATTTGCCCCCGTCATTTCAAGGATTCTTGCTTCAAACGGAAAGTCTGAGATAGACTCTATATCGTTCAGTTAATAGCAATATTTCATCAAATAGGTTTCTGTAATGACAATTAAGTTCGGGCATCCAAAATTCAGTGATGTCCAAGTTGGTTCTTCTTCTTCTTCTTCCTAAAATACTGGTTCACTAAAAAAACGAGTAGGTCACCAGCGCGCATATTAAAAAATAAAATAAAAACATAAAACAGTGCGACCTGACTGTTGGCCCCTGGAGAAAATTTTGGCAACAAGGGTCGCACTCGATTTAAAAGCAATGGCCAAATTCGGGCCCGGGTAATAATAAAATATCGGGGGAAGTAAAAAATAGAAAATCGTCAATATGCAGATCTCAAAACTGCGAATAAATTTTGGGTCCCTTGAATGAGATTGCAGTGGGGAAATCTTGATGGCACCCGGCAGTGAGTTCCACAGCCGTACAGAACTGGGATAAAAAGAATGTAAGTGGCTGTCAATATTTGATGCAGGTATGGTATAAAAATTGACCGCCACTCCGGGTGCTACTTTTATTCAATACTAGTTTCCATTGGAATATCATTACTTTAGCTCTGCCTTTGAAAAAGGTTTTAAGTTTAATAAAAGCTTTTCTCTCTTCTAAGGTTTCCATTCTAATTTCCTCATGTTCTTCCTAGTATTCCCCTTTCTCTGAGTGGTTCCCTGTTACGAACCGTGCTGCTCTCTTCTGAATCTTTTCGGGGTTTATCAATGTCCTTTAGAGGGAAGGATCTCAAACTGAGCAACCATATTCCGTACTTGGTCTAACCAGTGTTTTGTAGGTCGTCTTTAACCTTTTTGGGCAGTCATTGATATTCCTGTATAAGAAAGCTAAGATGTTATTGCTTTCTTACATACTAAATTGTCATGTTCTTTCCATTTGAGACGACTATCTATAATCACGCCTAAATATTTTGCAGCATTAGTTTTTTTAAGAATAGTATTATGGATAGAATAACTGATCTATTGGTGAGCGTTTGTTACATATACGCAACACTTGGCACTTTTGGGGAAGAAATTCCATTTTCCAATTTCTTTCCCACTCTTGTAAACGTTTAGATCTCTTGTAGAATGCAGTATCTTTCTTGCTTCTGATTGTTCTATATACTAAACTGTCATCTGCAAAAAGCCTTATAGTAGTTCCAGAGAGAGATTTCTACTTATGTCATTTATATAAATTAAGAAAAAAAAAGGGGCCCCAGAACAGTTCCCTGTGGTACACCTGACAAGAATGGTTTACAATGGGATGACGACCCTTCCACAACAACTTTCTGCTTCTCCCAACGAGGATGATCTAGCCCATTTTAGCAAAGAACCGCCAATCCCAATGTGTTCAAATTATAAGCAGCGGCCCTCATGGTCAACCTTATAAAAGGGCTTTAAAAAAAGGTCTAATAAAATTGCATCTTTTTGCTGTCTGTTGTTTAAACAGTTACTAAAACATGAGAGTTGTTATAATTTGAGTCTCACAACTCCTTCGCTGTCTAAAACCATGCTGGGAGTTATTTAAAAAGCATATTTGTCAAGATGGTCCATTATGCTACTTTTATATTATGGTTCAAGTAGTTTTAGCTGATTAGGATGTAAGAGATACAGGTCTATAGTTCTCTGCTTTTGTTTTGTCACCCTTTTGAATAAGGGAAAAATGCTCGCATCTCGCCACTCATCATATTACTCCCTGTCCATGAAGCTTGGTGAAGTAATTGGTATACCTCACTAAATTCATTGGCACAAAATTTAAGAGCTTGCCAGGAACGTGGTTGTTTTAAAAGGGGCCCCGCTCATTGAAGTAAACATTTCCATTCTGTGTGTGTGTGTGTGTGTGTGTGTGGATGAGAAGAGAGAGGAGAGAAGGAGAAGAGTAGAGAGAGAAAGAAAGAAAAGAAGAGAGAGAGAGAGAGAGAGAAAGAGAGGTTGTTTGTGTGTGTGTCAGTGCATGTTTATGTGTGTGCGTGTAATTTCTAAAAGTCACGGTAAAGGCAGAACACATCGTCTTTTTTGTTATACACACAAAAAGAAATTTCTGTAATGTACTCTTGAACTGGCATATGTGTACCCTATTCACAGGTTCATCATAGACTACAAACCTTTTAGCCCTCCTCTGTCGTTCTCTCTCTCTCTCTCTCTCTCTCTCCTTAACACACACACACACACCACACAAACACAACACATATATATAATATAATATATTATTTTAAATTAATATATATAATATATATAATATATTTTACATACATTATTCACACACAACACAGAGGTTAAGGTCATTCTATTTATTTGGTATCAGATACCAAAGTTCCTTGCTTTGATAGCAAACCATAATTTTGTATTACATCAGAAATTCCCTAGTTCTAGGTCCTGGTGGAAACTAGAGACTCATGAAGCACCTGCCCATGAGTACATGCGTCAGCATTGAAACCCAAACACAACAGAAAAACCATCAAACAAAACAACAATTATACCCAGAAAGTCATTTACGGTATATTTGTATAAAAACAAAAAAAATGAAATGATCGAGAATCAAACATGTTGTACAATAATATTCTGGGAAATTTGAGAGCATGCTTTTTGCACAGGGTATGTATCTACATAATGAATCATAGTGTAGTTTTATAATGAATGATTAAAATGTAGTATCGTTTTTTCTACGTTAATAGCAAATTTGAAATAATTTATTTATAATATATATAGAATATATATATATATTTAAAATATAGATATATATATATATATTATTAAATATATATATATATTTATGCATGTAAAGCCGGGAAACAGCAACTAACAACCTTTATCTTTTGGGTTCCAGATGCAACGGAAACCTCCCCAGAACCCAGAGGGTGGTACTTCACACTAAAGACCTGGGGAAAAGACTCCACTCGCTGCCTGCACCTTGGACACTCAAGAAACGGGAAAACTACATTCAGTAGAATTATAGACAGATTTACTGTGAAGGATTCTTTGTGTCCATTTCCTCGATCGTCCTCTACTGGCCAGTGCTTGCTTACCTTGAGCTAAATTCTCAGTAGACATTTAGAACAGTTCGTTTGCATTACTTATTACAAGAGCTTTTCTACCTCAATGCTGTACGGGTGTTACAAAACCCAAATTAAGAATTTTCTCCACCTCACCACCAATTGCAGGCTTAAACAGACAAGACTATTTGCACAGAACACACTATTATGATTATGAGCAAAACAAATCACTGTAGCAAACATGTGTTCTTCAGCTGATTGCCTTCTTCTCTCTGAAAAAGACCTTTGTGCAAAAAGGTGAAGCTTTTGAAAGAGTTGACAAAACAACTTCAAAGTCAAAGGCAACACTGCTAGACCATTACACCAAAAATCCCCTGCGCACTGCTTCCAAAGATAAACTGAAGATAGCACTGAAAGCACTCGTCTGCATGGAGAAAACTGCAAAGGGTAGAACTGTTTAAACAGAAAGTGAATACAGATTCGGTGCAGTCTCCAAGGAATTGCATGACAGAAGACCTCAGTTTTGGAACAGCAGCCCCCGCCGATCCTCTTGCCAGAATGTTTGGGAAACGGGCAAAAGCTTTCAAAACAAAAGGAGAAAGGGATGAAAATGCATCATGTGATCAGGCTGGCATTTTGTTCACAGAGAGGCGTGCCTGCAACAAACCTTCGGGAAAACTGGTTTCTGAAATTCCTGTGAATACATTAAACATTACAGGGAACGGGCATTCACCCTACAGAAGGTTTATCCGGAAGTCTTAGAAGAATAAAATCACTGCGAAACTCTCCAGACTGGAACGTTTGTTGTGCTTTGCACGATAAAAAGTCCATAAAAGAAACTCGTTTTTGACAGCAAAACAAGATTTTAGTTGGATTTGTCAACATTAGTCATGGAAAGAGCGCCAACTGTCACATGTCTTTGCCACCATGTCTTGGGTTCTATGTCGTTGGTGTCAACAGCAGTTGAGATAAATATGGCACTTCGGAACACGCACTGCAACAGCTGCCCAGATATACCACTGTTTGGGAACTGTAGGGCACTTGGGGAAAACCTGCCACTTAAGGTAATAGCGTCTACACAGCACAAGGCCTTCTCCCAACCAACACTCTATCGCTTCACGGGCGAGCTAATGAAATTGCACAAACTTTAAAACTTCTTGCCCTGACAGATAATCTATTTCTTTTCGGATGGCCACATCATGAAAACTGTCAGGAATAATTTGTACGAAGTGGATTGGTAAGCCAGTGCTGCAATGGAAACAAGGCAAAGAGCTGATGTGGCAGCAGATCAAGCGTTTTATATGGGAAAGTGCAAGAGGACGACAACGACCCAACTGAACTTGTGACCACATCTACCCCACAGCCCATTTCAATGATAACGTTAAATTAGGGGCACAAGTCCTTAGCAACAGGTTGGGCGTGTCTGAGTTCATGGTGGTGATGGCAGCAGTGAGACAGCCAGGTTCATTTTGTTAAGGGGACAGATTTTTTGACTGCTTGAACGTCAGATCTTTTGTTGCCCCGGGTGAAAGCGCAAGGATGACCTTAACCGTAACCAGAGGGGGATGATCCACGTTTTCAGTTTCTGAAACCCTTTCTGACTTACCTCGAAAACTGGAAAGAGTTGTTCGCACAGACAGGAATTCAGTGCTCTGAAGAGCAAAATGTTCTTGACACACAAACCTATCAAAGGTTTTGGGTCCGACCATCAAATCTTTCAAATGAAGTGGCACAAATACTGCTTCAAATGGAGTTTGGGTTTCATACTCGCAACAATTTTTGTCAGGATCCAATCGAAGTCACTTTGGCGGGGCACGGGTATCAGTCAAGAATGAGAATCCAAATTTGTATGCATTCGCTATCAAGAAATAAAATCGGGGAGGGCAGAGACAAGGCACTGCTTGCAAACAAAAGGAAACGTTGAAAAAGGGGAAAAGACCACATGAGATCACAATCAGCAACAGTCCTTTGAAAAAAAGAAAACAAATGAATGAGTCAGACAGCCTGTTTTACTTAATACTTATCTAACTCTTTTCACTGGCACCATCAGAAGCAGCTGTTACTAGAATGTTTTTAACAAGAAAATGGGTAGCCCTTAATTGGAGTCAATTTTTTTTTGTGCCAACTAAACTCTAGTTTTGCTGTAAAGAATAAAGTGTGTTTTCACTATACAAAGCAAAATTTCAGCACCTATACACAAATGAGTAAATTTCAAATCGATACTATTGTCAGTGCAAGCAGCTCCTGCCTTCATGTTTCCTTAAGCCTTTCGTTTTTCCTGGAAGATGCTTTTTTGACTTGTGCATATCTTTTTATTTTGCATGTGTGATGTATTCGTTTTTGTGAAAAAACGGGAGAATTATTTCTAGAAAAATACTCTTTGTCTTCCCTTCAGCAGTGCAGGTCGTAGGTGATGTTGTAAAAAGAGGGGGTCAGATCTTCATTGCCTAAACATTCACAAAACAAATGTGTACTGGAACATCGCTGGGAGCATTTTGATCTGTAGGTACATTCTAACTGCTCTAAAGCGCTGTCACAGAAGGTTTACGTGTCTAGACCCCTCGTCCAGAACAGATGTCATTGTTTTTGGGGCGTTCGTTTGATGCCCTCTCCTCACCTGGTCTTGTTTGAGAGAACTGAACTATTGTTCAAAATAAAACGGCTTGCTTTATTTGGGGTCTTTCAAACGGCTTTCTATTTTAATGAAACAAACTACCTCCTATGTATTCTAAATTTTGAATGGTGCTCATCTAAATAAACTGACGGCCTGCCGGGGGAAAAGGGGTGTACTGCTGCAGGTTGCACTTTGAAAGTAGTTTAAGGCTAAATCAACCGTTTAAAACTAAGACAAGCTAAAAGGGTTTGCTCCTCGAGCAGTCCAATGTCGGGTGGACAGTTCTGAAATTTGTCTGAAGGCTTGTAAGTTTGCCCCAAGCCTTCTCGCGGCAGATTTGGAAAAGCGTCCTTTGGGTGGAAAGGGCATAAATTCAGAAAGACAACTTGTCCTGATAGGAACTCTCGGGTTAAGACAAAACAGCAAATTGTTCTAAAATAAATTGTTACGGGATCATTGAATTTTCCCTTTAAACTATTTAAAGGTGGTGTGTGTGGGGGGTGGTGTGTGTGTGGTGTGTGTGTGTGGTGGTGTGGGGTGAAAGGAGAGAGATGTTCTACTAAAGTGTATCATTAAACATGAGTAAATAAAGAAAATGGTGTATTGCATGTGGGGAACAATAAGATGAAAGCTTTCAGCAAAATTTCAATATTTTTACCAGCACTTACAGTGCTTGGAAATAATATTGTATGTAGTTCTGGTTAATTAGCTGATGAGTATGATCTGTACTCACTTGCTGCTTGTGAAATAGACTGTCTTGTCTCACCCGGGAAAAGGCATTTGTCGCTTGCATTGAGCTGCACACTTCACTGACAAGGTCTGGTGTAATCTGAAAAGGTTAAAAACTCATCAACGTTCTGAATTGTGTGTGTGTGTGTGTTGTGGGTTGTGTGTTGTGTGAGAGAGAGGGGAGAAAAGAAGAGAGAGGAGAGAGAGAGAGGAGAGACTTCATAATGTGATGCATACCACAATGTAATTTTTTTGGGAGTGTTGTCTTGTTGATGTTGCCACACGTTGATGTTTTAAAAGTCAGAAAACATGTCATAACAAAATTAGTCTCTCTCTCTCTCTCTCCCTCCTCTCCCCTCTCTCTCTCTCTCCTCTCTCTACTGTTTTTCACACACACACACACACACACACACATATATATACACACACACACACACACTCACACACACACACACACACACACAAACCACACCACACACACACACACCGCACGAGAGAGAGAGAGAAGAGAGAAGAGAGTTTGAATTAACTTAACCAACATTGGCTGTGGTTCGCTGCCTTTTTTTGATGAATCAGCGACTGGTATCGGTGTTCTTTTCTCTGCCATTGCAACAGGCTGAGCTGTGTCACTGCAGTCACTTCTGTTTCCTACAAATGAACCAGCAATACCCGCTAAAATAACCAAACGAAGACTGAATCTACGAAAGTACTGAAAAATATAGCAACCAGCGTACATCAATGCATACAAAAGGAGACATGAAAAAACTAAAGCTGCGCGGAGCACAACTGCACACTGACTAGCGCATCTCTCGAGCACAGAACGGTTTAAACGGGGTTCTATGTTTGAAAAATCATGCACTTCAGCAACAAGCACCAAATTTGGCAGAGATGGCCAGTTTTATGTCCTGATCAAAACCTGATTTAGAGCCACCATGAAAAATTTGTAGAAACGTGTTTTTTTGGCATTTTTTAAAATGGCCTACTCAAAAATTGGAATATATTTGCATAATTGTTTCATTTAACGCTACAAAGACCAAACTTTGGGTGAGAAGCACAATTCCATGCCCTGAACATAACCAATAACAGGTCTATTTAAAAAAAAAGGAAAATTTGATATTTCAGCAATTTCCAAGACTGCCGCCAGCAAAAAGGGAGTCATATGCTGTACATTTATTCATTTCACCCATAACACCAAATAAATTTTTAAAGAAATTAAATGAATAAAAATCATAATAAATAAATGAAAAGAATAAATAAATGAAAAAAGATAAAATAAGTAAATAAAGAATATAAAAGTCTAAATGAATAAATAAGTAAATGAACAATGTTAATGGGTGGTGATGGTGATGATAGTATTATGTGGGGGTGTGGGTAATGACTGGAAAAAGAAAGGAAATGATCAATGGTGGCAAGATATCGTTCGGAGAAGGGGGGTGGGGGAAGGGGGGGAAGCAAATATGGAGGGCGTGGAAAAGGGTAATGGGGAGGGGGAGAGAGAAAGATTTATCTCTCCTCCCTCACAAATGTATGCATGGGGTGTGTGGGGGTGAGAAATTCATGCAAACAGTGTTGTTGGGGGGAAAAAAAGGGGGGGGGGGTAGGGTGGGAGGGGATGAGAGAGGAGGATATTTTTGGGTGAATTATAGCCATATGAGACTAATTGTGGGAGTTTTCACACATACACACCCATTCCCCTCTCTCTCTCTCTCCCCTCTCTCCTCTCCTCCCCTCTCTCTCTCTCACAAAAACACACACACATACATACACACACACACTATATAATATATATATTATGTTTTTTATTTTTTATTTTTACTGATGATCATCATTGTCATAAGTGGGGTAAACAATGCTATAGGATGTTGATCATTGTCATGATTTAAATAACATGATAGCATTGGTATGATAATTCCAACTGAGCAGAAAATTGGAAATGATCAATGACTGATGAATAGTGACCGTGTTTAAGGTGAAATCAACACTATCACACACAAACACACACACACACACACACACACACACACACACACAACACCACACACACACAAAATATGTGTGTATACATTGTGTATCTATATATTATGTTTCAACAACACACACACACACACACACACAAAACACACACACAAGGGGGTTTTGAATAAATAATAAATAATGATAACAAGCTTATTAGGTGATGACCACTTGATAACAACATGCTACAGGATGATAATCATTCTTGGGGAGGGGGGTCAAAAGACTGATGGGTGATAAAACATTAGAGATCACAGTACATTTGGATGTCTTCTTCCTTGTTCACCCTTAGGGAGGAAACCCTGGAGGTATTGGCGAAGGCTGCTGTATGCGAAGGCCCCCCAGTGGTCAACAGGGCTTTCCCTTCATTGGTGTTTGGCAGGTGTGTTTTGGGTGTACTGCATTGGAGATTTGGAAGACCTGCCATTGTGGAATATAGTGGACATATGATGCTCAGTCCCGGGGTGCCCTGTGCTCATTCTCACAAAAGTCTTATATGGCATCTGGTAGTGTCCATCCCTCTTGCTGAAGTAGAGTGCGGTTCAAGCCATCTGCCTTTTTGGTTTTTGTTCTCCTTGATAATACTTTTGATTTTTTTGAAAGGAGACTTTCTGTTCTAGTTGGGTTGCTGTTCTCCTTCCTTGCCAATGTCAGCTTCCTCATTGCCATAAATATATTGCAGTATGAAGGGGATCACTGGATACAGTATTTCCAGTGATGATGGATGGGAACATTTGGAATCATTAGTACTATAGGGTGAGGTCATTGCATGTAGGGGGAATAATGTAGCATTTGGGACAACATGCCAGTTGGGGGGAAAAAAGGAAGATAAACAATGACTGGTGGGTGATGTTCATTGTCATAATGAGATACTGAGGATGATGGTCATTGTGATAAGGGAAATAATGTTTGGGGGATTAGTATAATACGCCAGTTCAGGAAGAAGGTGAGGGGGGAGGGGGTCGATGACTGATATCATGTATCATTCGAGATCAGCAGTACTGTAGGATGATGATCATTGTTATACAAGTTGGATAATGTTGTGTCATTGTGTAATAATGCCGGTTGGGGGAATGAAGGAGGGAAACAATTTATTGATGGATGATGATTATTGTCATGGTGTAGCCTAAGTGTGATTCAAAAGTAGTGTGTGATGATGGTCATTTATAAAAGTGGAATTGTGTACTGGCCTGTAATGGGATTGGGCACTGAATTTTTCCTTTTTCCCATTACACACACCCCACACACACACGAGCGCACACACGAAAGTGTGAGCCTGGCAAGCACACGCAACACGCACTCCGCTTTCACCGAAGTGTAGGAAAAACACTGTGAACACACACAATAGGCAACTTATTTAAGAGTAAGGTAAAAGATGGTATTATACGCTTCAGAAAACAACTAAAATGGGAAATCATTTCAAGACTATCTGAAGAGCTTGAAATCCATAATTTTACCGCGAAAGACAAGTTTTCACTGGCAAATTAAAAACACCGATCGGAAGCGGCCATTTTTATTTTTCCCCCTGCGAGTTACGAATCATAGAAAATTAAGGAAACAAAATAAGGGCCCGCAAATTTTTTGGATAAACTTATGTATTATACCATTATTCAACTAATATCATTAGAAAATAATTTTAGCTTACATTCATTTTGCTTGAAATATTTACTGCGTGCACCTCGCGCTAGAAATCGTCTGCTATTTTGGCTCATTTTTTTTTATTTATTTCTCAAATAAAAAAAGATTTTGAAGTGGCTTCAAATCGAAATCACTTATAACATTATAAAGAACAATAAACCAATATTTTGCTTGTTTCACGAAGTGCACAATTCTGATTAATTCTGCGACGTAGAACCCCCACTAGTTTGTTTATACGCTTGTAAAACCGAGTAAACTGTTTGGGCCCCGTTATCAGTTATGGGTAATTTCTTGCACATGTCGATAAAGGTTTCGCACTCTACATTCCTCCCCCAAACACAAAGTCAAAAACATGTCTTATAGTAAACGCATAACAACCGCTGAATTATGGAAAAAGAATGCTTACCTCAACGATGTTTTGGCTGCCAAACTCCATGTTAACCGCCGACAACCGGAAGTTCTGTACGCACTAGATGGTGGGGCCCCGCCCTTTCAGTATTTGTTAGTGACTCAGAGAAGGGGGGAAGCCAGCCAGCTGCGCATCCCTTTGCTGTACGGTCCCTGGTCCAAGCCCATGCCACGATCTGTCACCTCAGCAGACAATCTGAGGTGGTGGAAGGAGGGGGAAGGAGAAGGTGAGAATGGGTAAGGAAGAGGGGGGGGGTGGGGGTTGCAGTATGAAGGGAGCAGGGGTGGGGGGAGAGGCTGGACCTGCCCCAAGTCTATGAAAAAATATTGATGTACCTGGACACTGAGGGAGGCTGGGCCTGCCCTAAGTCTATGGAAAAATATTTGAAAGACACTGGACACTGAGGAGAGGCTGGACCTGCCCTAAGTCTATGGAAAATATTTGATGTACACTGGACACTGAGGAGAGGCTGGACCTGCCCCAAGTCTATGGAAAAATATTTGATGTACACTGGACACGCAACCAAGGCTTCAGTTTCTCTTCATCGGCATTCAATGTATTTCACGTTCAAGAGGACAAGCGTTCATGAATTTTTTTTCCCTTTTTCAGCTGGTGACAAAAGGCAGGGTTTTTTTTTTTCTGAAATCTGTGAGAACAAAAAACAAAGCAAAAGTTCACGTCAAAACAGACACTCGGTTCCCTCAACACTGTGGAAATGCTAACAAACTTGTACAAATATGGGAAACAGACAGGGTTCGCGTTAACTGGCAATTACCAGTAATTACTGGTTATAAAGAGGAAATACTGGAAATTTTTTAGCTGTCATCCCAGGGACTGGTTTTTTTTGCTGGGGCTGGTTAAGATTTATGGGCAAAAAAATCAATAAATTAAAAGGCTGAAAAAAAAAAGAAAAGTTGATCGTTCATACAAATTATGTGGCCCAGCTTCCCGGCAGCACTTTACTTGCCTTATCTTCAACCAGCCCTCTCCCCTCTCCACCACCCTCCGGCCTCTTCGCACACATGCAGATTGTCACTGGGCCTACCATCGCAATAACCGCTGCAGGCTATAGAGCAGAATGCGAATGTCCCATAATAAAAAACTGTACAGACGCGCTGTACAGACGCGCTTTACCGCCTTTTACTCGCAACTTCTCCAACGTCTGTCGGGTCCGTCGCTTGCGATGCTAGGCTAAGTCGCGTCATTACAATTTTCAAACCGGATGCAGCAGAGCCAGTACTTATTCACGCGCCTATTCATTGAATGATCAGTGGGGTCACAATGGCAGAAAAGAACCAGCAGTCGATTTTTTCATTTTTTTTCACGAAGTCGAAGAAGTGATTCAGACAGGGAGCCGGAAAAAAAGCGCAAGTTTAGGCAGTTTAGACCGACCACAGACTCGAGTGACAGTACTCCAATCAGCTCCACCACACAGATGGCCTAGCACCAGCAGTAGCAAGAAAATGAAAAGTAAACATGATAAATTCAGAGAATCATGGCTGAAAGATTTCAGATGGCTGGAGGTTGATGCAAATGATGAAATGACAATGTACTGTAAGTGTGCATCAAAACCAAACAGAAAAATGGTTTAACTAGGGATCACTAAATTCCAGTATTCTACCCTGGCAGACCAGCAAAGAGGTATCTCATAAGCAGCAGTAGCAACAGACACAAAACAAGCCTCCATGGTCCTACACTCTGAAGCAGCCCGTGCTGATGAAAAGAATGTGTTAAAAAACGCAGTACGAACTGTGTTATGCATGTCAAAACGCAACATCGCTGCCAATAATTTTGGGGCACTGATTGAACTTCAGGAGGTGAATGGAGTACAGTCACTGAAGTCGGCCGGTCTACACGCACCATTCTTCAGTGTCACAGATGGAACAGTGTTTGGATGTATTACCAAGCAGGAAATCAGAGAAAAACTCGAGAAAAGTGATTCTGTGGGGATCATCATAGATGAAACTTTGAACTGTACTCTAGACAAAAGCTCATCGTGTATGCTCGCATAGAGAACAACGGGGTTTGCTGAGACACTTTTCTTAGGCAACTACACCATCGACAGGGAACATCAGAATTTGTTTTTGACATGTTGGTCGAAGTGCTTCAAGAATGGTTTTATCACAGATAGGCAGCTGGCCCGGGTTGGGGTCGGATGGGCGTCCGTTATGACTGGCCGAAGAATGGTGTGGGCGTTCGACTGAAGGCCCGTCAACCTGCCTGGTACACATTCACTGTGCCGCTCACCGTGTAGCGCTGGCGACAAAAAAGCTACAGAAAATGTGCAATCCGTATTGGACTACAGACTTTGTTTGCAGCAGACTTCAAAGTAAAAAGGCTTCGGGCGACAGAACCCATCGTTTAAAGAGATGTGGATGCCCTAGATTCGGCCGAGTATCTATGCTTGAAGCATCCAATCAGTGTGCGCGGCTGAGTCTGGGGAAAGCTGTCACAGCTGTCAGGAGTGTGTACCCAGCACTGACACTGGAACTTGAAGAGGAAGCCCAGAGAAAAAAACGCTGCAGCTGTGGGTTTGAGTCGAAAATGCAGAAGTTTGCATTCGTTGCAATGACGTATATGCTTTCAGACATTATACCATCATGGAAAGACTGAACCTGACTTTTCAGCAAGAGGAGGTGAACTTGTCAGACATTCAGCCAGCTGTGGAAAGTGCAAAAGCAAGACTGCAGCATCTTCTGATGATACCAGGCCAGAAGGAACAGGATTTCACATGCTGTGACACGTGATGGTGGTGTGTTCCAAACAAACAGACTGACACTGTGGACAGAGAAGCTACTTTCAAAGCAGCTCGGGCAGAACTTTATGAACACTCCTCCAATCTCTGAGAGACCCCCGTTCCCGATGATCAGATGATTTCAGTGTCAGCGTTGGCAAATATCTTCGACAGACAGAGATACCCACCAAACAATCCAAATTTCCCCCACCACTGGATCATTACGCAACCCGAGAACTGACGTACTGACTCGCCACTAATGCGACAGTGATAAACGGACCACGTGCACAGACTGACTTCAACCAGTTCAAGCGAACACTGAGTGGCTACGGGGGTGATGATACTTTTTCCGTGTCCCCGTCGCATTGTGATCAGAAACTTGGCTGTGCAGTACCAGACTTCGCTTTGTGGCAAAAATTTCCTTGGTTATCCCCGTGTCCGCGTGGCCGCGGAGAGAGGTTCAGTGTCCAGAACGGAATCAAAACAGAGGCGCGTTCCCCGGGTGGGCCCGAGGGAGAGTGTCACGGTTGATGCGCCCAATATCCATGCTAAGAGTGTTCGAGACTTTGATGTTGCCTCTGCCACTGATCGTTTCTTTGCAATGAAAGTGCTCGAAAGTAGGTAAGTGAACCGTCTTTTGTTTGACAGTCTCTGAATTGTGATTGCAAAAATTTACATCGTTATTTGGGAATGCTACCGGAATTTTTTTCACAGGACTGGTTCTGCTCAGAGGCGCTAAAAAACGGTCGGGGTAGGAGACGAGGGGGCTGTTTTTAAAAATCCTAGCGCGAACCCTGAGCAGACCCTTCAAAAACAACAAAGTGCGTTGCTCTCTGTCTGTGGGCAAATGTCAAAGGAGAAAAACCAATAACGAAAAAGATGCACATGATGGTGCCACTGGGCCCCAAGAAGCACTGTCCTCAAAATGCTGAACCAACCAGCCGGGAGCAATCCTGTACCACGTGTGGAAGAGTGCGCTGTGTTCACACAGGGTGCAATCCTGTACCACGTGTGGAAGAGTGCGCTGTGTTCACACAGGGAGCAATCCTGTACCACGTGGGAAGATTGCCTGTGTTCACAACAGGGTGCAATCCTGTACCACGTGGGAAGAGTGCGCTGTGTTCACACAGGGTGCAATCCCGTACCCCGTGTGGAAGAGTGCGCTGTGTTCACACAGGGTGCAATCCTTACCACGTGTGGAAGAGTGCGCTGTGTTCACACAGGGGGCAATCCTGTACCCCGTGTGGAAGAGTGCGCTGTGTCACACAGGGTGCAATCCTGTAAACCCCTGTGGAAGAGTGCGCTGTGTTCACACGGGTGCAGGCACACACAGGGCGCTCCATTTAAGAAGAGGTCAAGGGACATAACTGCTCCCCAGTAGATGCTGCTGAGTGATGGCCTCTAGGACATTCTAACGCATTGATTCACAGGCAGTAAACTTCCAGAGTTCATGGTCAATGGAAAGTTGGGTACATTTTGGGGAATGGATCCCGAATCTCCCCGTTGATCCAGATCCACCCCAACATTCACTGGCTTCATTTGGAGACCACATTCTACCCCCTGTAAAATTTCTTTAAAAACTGCTTTGTAATTCTGGCGTTATCTTCTTGACAGACAAACCAACCGACTGACTGAAACGGCAAAAAACCCTCACCTCTATGTAAAGGTGACCATACCATATTTATTTCCCATGGACTGACCCTACAAACAGCTGTTTCTGAAACGTGTTCAGGACCCCTGACCTCAGTTTTTCAGCATCGTTCAGGATGTTGATTTTCATGGTGGGGATC
>CM031626.1:48383679-48388679 GCA_018398815.1 Conus ventricosus
CACACACACACACACAACACACACCCTCACCCACACACACACACAAACACACACACACACACACCGTTTTGTGTTCTAAACAATTGAACTTGGTCCCGCAGGAAATGGTAAAGGGCGACCCATTCTTCCTCTAACGATCGAAAATGTCTGTGCTGGTAAAGATGGGAGATAGCAATCCATATAATACGTTTCTCTGTGCCGGAGCCTTCTTTTTGTATTCTCTGTGCCGCAGCCTACTTTTCTATCGATCGAAAACTGTGCATAAGACGTTGAAGAGTGGCCACGCTGTCGACTTTCTCTGATGGTCACAAGTGTGTTGGGATGCTGCATATGGAAAAATGGCCACCCTGATTTTAGTGTTTGACGGAGCTTGGTTCATTTCTTTCTTTGAGTGTTTGTAAGATCGGAAAAAAGGTCTTGAGAGTGGCGACGACGGAACAGTAGCTCTATTCTCATTTTTACTCATCCTGTGATGTATTCCTTTTTTCTTTTTTTAAAAAATAATGATGGCAACGACCACTGAAGATAATCCAAACAAACAAACAAACAAAAAAACAACAAAAAACGGCGGCCTTGTGATAGGTCTATTGTCTTCTTTTTTAACGATGAAAAATGTGTTATGACTGTTGAACATTTAAGAAAAAAAAGGAAAAAAAAGATGGCGGTCATGATGACATCCCAAACTCAGCTGTGGCTGCTAGTGCCCACTGACGGTACTAAAAGTGCGAGATGTCTGTGGAAGACGAGGAGGAATGGTGATCCTGGTTTTCATCACCCTGGGGTGACAGTTTGGAAAGGAAAAAAAAAATGGCGACCCGGACTTCGGTTTGTCTGATGGTCACAAGTGTGTTGGGATGCTGCATAGAAAAATGGCCACCCTGATTTTAGTGTTTGACGGAGCTGGGTTCATTTCTTTCTTTGAGTGTTTGTAAGATCGAAAAAAGGTCTTGAGAGTGGCGACGACGGAACAGTAGCTCTATTCTCATTTTTACTCATCCTGTGATGTATTCCTTTTTTCTTTTTTTTTTATAAAAATAATGATGGCAACGACCACTGAAGATAATCCAAACAAACAAACAAACAAACAAAACAACAACAAAAACGGGTTTGTCGTCCTAACTGCGGGGTAGCCTACTTTCCTCATTGTAACCACTGTTCATGCCCAGCTGTTCAATGTCCCATTGCACCATGTTGATGAGGTAGGCTTACGTCCTATCAGCCGTCGGCTCTTGGTGGCACACGTTTGCTGTAACGTGGGGAGATCCTGCAAGGTTGTGTGGTTTGAGGGCCGCGGTACGGCGTGGCGTCGTGCGGCGTGTCTCACGCTGTGGGCGGGAAGATGGTGAGGCCAATTTTTACGCTTGAATCTCGTGTTCCAAACGGAACCGCTCGTTTCAGAACCGTGTGACGTTTGGGCTGTTGACACTTGCTGCTGGACAAGGGGAGCGCCAACGATCTGCTGACCGCGAGACTGACCCCGTGAAGCACGTCAGAGAGGTCAGTAGGCTGTCTCCTTAACCAGATGGTTGCGCGTGAAGCTCCTGTTGGTTTGAATAACTTGGTTGTTTTTTTTTGTTTGTTTGTTCAGTAAACAAATAAACGGAGTATATTCACAGTCATCAGCACACGTGAGCAACAACAAGCCCTTGCTTTCTTCTACCGAGCTCAAATATAACGTTGACAGTGTCATGGCGGTTACAACACGATTACGGTCTGCTACACGTTTCACAACAGAGTTGTGATTTTTTTTTTTTTTTTTTTTATAAAGGGACATCAAAAGAACAACAGAAAAAAAAAAATGGGAAGAAGGAAGGGGAAGCAACAATCACATCATCAAGAAGAAGGAATGTGAACAGTTTGTAAACAAGAGATGATTTCAGTGAAAAAAACGTCCAGTAACTCGGGGTAGAAAACATGTTTTCGATAAATGATATGTTGAAGTCATTCCAGGGAATTCAGTTTACTTATTTAGATTCACTCCCCCCCCCCCCCCCCCCCCCCAACTCCCCTTTTGTTACTCCGTCTTTCCCCTCTTCTCTTGTCCTCCTTTCCTCCTCCCCCCCCCCCCCCCCCCCCCCCCCCCCCCCCCCCCCCCCCCCCTTTCCTGCTATTGCTGTTTTATTTCTTGTGGCTTTGACATGACCAGTTCAACACGGCCGCCACGCGGCGATCAGTAGTTTTGTTTGGTCGTCACTCCAAGCAGCCGCCATCATGTCTAATGGCAGCACGTGATATGCAAATTGACAGGAAACCCCCCGACTGCTGATCGCGGGAAAGTCAGTTCCAGACAAAAAATTAATTCTGGACATCCGCAGTGCCGTGCTGTGCCGCTAAAAGGTAGAATACATTGGGTCACGTGACGAGGCAGGCTGAGTCCGAAACAGTTGGCACCGGTTCCGCACCAGCGGGTTTGTCGCGTAAATGCCTGAAATCACTCGCTGTTCAGACCCGTGTAGTTTCGCCGTGTGTAAATTGTCACGGGATTGGTGCAGACTCGGTGGGGGGGGGGGGGGGGGGTGTCCCTTATTGATCACGCGTGCACGATGATTCCAGGATATTCATTAGTATTAGTCGTAGTAGTAGTAGTATCATCATCTTCATTATCATCTTCATCATCATCATTATTATTGTTATTGTTATTATTATCATTATTATATTATTATTATTATTATTATTATTATTATCACCATTATCATTATTATTGGTATGATTATCATTATTGTCGTTGTTGTTGTTCTTGTTGTTGCTGCCGCTGTTGTTGTTGTTGTTGTTAATGGTATTGGCATAACGCCTATCCTCGGCTAGAGACCAAGCTGAAAGCGCTTTATTATCCACACTCTCGTGTACACAACAGGGCTGCCTACCTGGGTAGAGCCGACTGAAGAGCTGCCAGTCGGCGCTTCACATTCAGTCGCTTCCCGCGTCATTCAGTCAGTATTGTTCACTCAGTTTTCTTCCTTCATTCTTTCCCATTTCTCACGCAAGGGTGCATGCTATGTGTAACGTGTCATCCATACAAGGCCACACCCGAAAGTTGATGATGGGATTTTACGTGTTTGCAGTAATGTTATGCGTGCGTTCACTCCGGACCTCGGTTTATGTCTCATTCGAAGAACTTTTTTGGGAAATGGAGTCAGAACCATGTGAACGCGAGGGAAAATCCCTCTGTACGAATACGGCCGGCGGAGATTCGAACCGCAACCCCAGGATCATCTAGCTTATGAATCCGGCGCTCTACCGTCTGAGCCATTTCCGGCTAGCCTATTTGGGTGTTGTGGCTCGAGGTGGTAACCGACTTTGTTTCTCGTGTTGCTTGTCGACCGGAGACGTGGTAACGACGAAATTTATGCAGTCTTTTGGTGTTCTACAGTACGCATGGTTACATACAAAATATGTCCGTGGGCTTTATTTTACAGTAACGGGAAGTGAGGATGGACGGGTCTTTAGTTACTTGCATCTGTATTTATACTTTAAAAAAAAAAAAAAAAAAAAGCTGCGATTTCCAGTCATTGGAACTGGTTGCTGTTTGTACTATTTAGGATTGAAACAATACAACGGAGGGTGTTGGGCATTTTGGCATCTTCTTTGAAAGCACGCTCAGTCTGTTGGTTGGGTGAAGGTCTTCAGTTTCTTCCGTTCTCTCTGTCTTTGAGATGAGAGAGGTGGGGGGGATGAGGAAGGTGGGGAGGGAGAATGAGAGAGAGGGGGAGGGAGAGAGAGAGAGAGAGAGAGAGAGAGAGAGAGAGGAGAGAGAGAGAGAGGAGAGAAGGGGTGGGGGGAGAAGCAGAGGGAGGGAGAGAGTGAGGGAGGGGGGGGGGAGAAAAGGAGAGAAAGAGAGGGTGAGGGGGGACGAGAGGAAATTGAGGAGAGAGAGGTGGGGGGGGGGGGGGGGGGGAGGAAGAGGAGTAGAGAGAGAGAGAGGAGAGAGAGAGAGAGAGAGAGAGACTTGTTCAGTGTCACGAGTCAGTGTTAATTGCACTGATGTTCTGTCAGTATCTTTTTTTTCTGGCTCTTTGTCCTGTTATTCGTCCTTCCCGCCACTCCTCCCTCCCTACCCCTCCCGCCCTCCCTCCTCCCCCACCCTCGCCTCCCTATTGCCCGTTTCTCTGTTCCCAATACGTATGCGTATACATCTCCATTGACATTTTGTGCATCACGTCTGTGTGCATTTTTCCCTTTTTTGGAGGAAGAATACAATTGGATATCAGTCTTTGTCCCCGCCTTCCCTTCATCTTCTTGCACTGGTATTACGCACGCACGCACGCACGCACGCACGCACACACACACCCCCCACACACGCGCGCACGCATGCACGCACGCACCCACGCGCGCGCGGGTGCACACACACACATACGTGTGTGTGTGTGTGTGTGTGTGGTGTGTGTGTGTGTGTGTAGATTGCTCGATAGAGATCTTTTCCTGTGAGATTTCACTATCTTCTTTCCGTAAACAGTGTAATGGGTCAGTATCACATGATTGTAACATGAATTTTGTTTTTCTTAGCTTGTATTAATGTAACGTTCCCTGATCACCCTCCCCCCCCCCCCCCCCCCCCCCCCCCCCCCCACCCACACTACTCCCATGTCCGAGATCACTGTCCTGTGGATGAGAAAGGACACGTGCCCAATCACCACCCCCACCCCCCTCCCCCTCCCAGCAGTTACCTCACACCGATCTCCCCACTGTTCCAAAACCACTCTATTCCAAATTCTTGAAAATGTTCAGACGATAAAATATTTTAAGGAAAGCGCATTGCATCTGATTTTGAGAGAGAGCGAGAGAGAGGAGAGAGAGCGAGAGAGAGATGAGGGGGTGGGTGGTGGTTGGGGGGGGGGGGGGGGTATTTTAGACCTGAGCCCGAACTACCTAACCCCTCCCCTCCTCCCCATCGTCCGTCTGTTCCAAAACCACTCCCTTTGTGAGTGATTTGAGGCACGGCGCACACCACCCCTCCATCTACCCCCATCCACCCCGCATGGAGTAACTCCATCTACCCCCAT
>CM031626.1:48393679-48396179 GCA_018398815.1 Conus ventricosus
TCATTATGGGTCACGAATAATGCCTGATGTTTTAGTTCACCGTTATAGCCGTTACTAACGGCTGTAACAGCCTGTAACGCTTTTTCTTCTTTATAGAATATCTCAGAAAGCACTTGGCCGATCTTTGTGAAAATTTGTAGGTATGTTCATCATAGGTCACGGATGATGCCGATGTTTTAGTTTACCGTTACAGCCGTTACTAACGGCAGTAACGGCCTGTAACGCTTTTTCTTCTTTATGGAATATTTCAGAAAGTACTTGGCTGATCTTTGTGAAAATTAGCAGGTATGTTCATTTATGGGTCACGAATGATGCCCGGTGTTTTAGTTTACCCCATTATAGCCGTTACTAACGGCTGTAACGGCCTGTAACGGTTTTTCTTCTTAATAGAATATCTCCGAACGCACTTGGCCGATCTTTCTGAAAATTTGTTGGTATGTTCATTATGGGTCACAAATAATGTCCGGTGTTTTAGTTTACCGTTATACTGTTACTAACGGCTGTAACGGCCTGTAACGGTTGTTTTTCTTGATGGAATATCTCAGAAAGTACTTGGCCGATCTTTGTGAAAATTAGCAGCTATGTTCATTATGGATCAAGGATGATGCCTGATGTTTTAGTTTACCGTTTAGCGTTACTAACGGCTGTAACGGCCTGCAACGTTGTTTCTTTTTTTTTATGGAATATCTCAGAAAGTACTTGGCCGATCTTTGTGAACATTAGCAGGTATGTTCACTATGGGTTACGGATGATGCCCGATGTTTTAGTTTACCGTTATAGCCATTACTAACGGCTGTAACGGCCCGTAACGCTTTTCTTCTTTATGGAATATCTCAGAAAGTATTTGGCCGATCTTTGTGAAAATTAGCAGGTACCTTCATTATGGGTTACGGATGATGCCCGATGTTTTAGTTTAGCGTTATAGCCGTTACTAACGGCTGTAACGGCCTGTAACGCTTTTTCTTCTTTATGGAATATCTCAGAAAGTACGTGGCCGATATTTCTGAAAATGTGTAGGTATGTTCATTATGGGTCACGGATGATGCCCGATGTTTAAGTTTACCGTTAGAGCCGTTACTAACGGCCCATAATGGTTTTCTTCTTTATGGAAAATCTCAGAAAGTTCTTGGCCGATCTTTCTGAAAATTTGTAAGTATGTTCATTTTAGGTCACAGACGATAGCCGATGTTTACCAGAATAGCCATTACTAACGGTTACACCAGCCCAAGACGGTTTTTCCTCTTTATGGAATATCTCACGTGTATTCAGGATAAACTGGGAGTACGTTTATATGCTTTGCATCTTGTTTGTTGTTGTTGTTTTTTGGGTGGTGAGCAGGGGGGGGGGGGGGGGGGGGGTATAGGAGTCGAGTGTGTTTTGCCTAGACGTAAGATCGATTCAGGGCAGTCAACAATTATTTAGAGCATGTGTGAGGAGTAGCCTGAAGTAGCATGGATCAGAACGGAAATGAAGTCAGTGTATTATTAATCAGTGAGCCAATTGTAGAAATGTAGCTTGTGATGTTGTGTATTATTAATCAATGAGTCAATTGTAGAAATGCAGCATGTGATGTTAATTCCGCCAAAAAAAAAAAAAATCTGACGTCTTGAAAGTGAAGAGAAACTTTAACATAACCGCTTAGCAGTGGAATAGAGGAATAAAACGATTGTATAAATAAAATAAATAAATATATAAATGAACAAATGAATAAAGAGTACAAATTAGAAAATCGGAAAAGAAATTGTGAAAACAACAAGTAGATTTTTTTATGATGAAACTTCGCGCGTGCAGTACAGACAGATGGAGAGTTAAACATGCATCAGAGCACGCGGAATTGAATTGCGTGTGTGTGTGTGTGTGTGTGTGTGGGGGGGGGGGGGGGGGGGGGGGGGGGGGCGGTGTGTGCATGCAGTTCATTTTGCGTTTCATTTTTTAGTTTCACCTCACCAGGTTTTATTGTACTCTCTGTTCTTATAGAACAGGAGTACTTTACAATGGGAATGAAGAAATGCTCTGTGTGTGTGTCTGTCTGTCCATCCGTGGTCAAAATGTGTTCCACTCGCTCCAGACAAAACTAAAGGGCCGATCTTTCTGAAAATTTGTAGGTATGTTCATTATGGGCCAAAGATGATGCCCGATGTTTTATTTTACCGTTATATCCGTTACTAACGGCTATAACGGCCCACAACTGTTTTTCTTCTTTATGGAATATCTCAGAAAGTACTTGGCCGATCTTTCTGAAAATGTGTAGGTGTGTTCATTATGGGTCACGGATGATGCCTGATGTTTTATTTTACCGTTGTAGCCGTTACTAACGACTATAACGGCCCATAACGGTTTTTCTTCTTTATGGAATATCTCAGAAAGTACTTGGCCGATCTTTGTGAAAATTGTAGGTATGTTCATTATGGGTCACAGATGATGGCAGATGTTTACCAGAATAGCCGTTACTAATAACTATAACGGCCCAAAACGGTTTTTTTTCGTCCTTAATGGAGTA
>CM031626.1:48401179-48403679 GCA_018398815.1 Conus ventricosus
TACTCACCGTCTGCCTTCTCCTGGACTTGGGAGCCGACGTGCGACTGCGCAATCATCTGGGCGAAATTCCATTGCATGCTGCGGCGTCATCCGGGTTGAATGACGTCATGGTGACGCTAATTTCGTACGGGAGTGACGTCAATGCTCGTTCTGTGCGCGGCGTGACGCCGCTTTACTGTGCTGTTGGGTCGGGAAGCAGACAGGCGGTGAAAACGTTGCTGAGTGCGGGAGCTGAGGTGAATAGGCCTAACGTTGTGACTCCTGAACTCGCCCTCGCCGGTGGAGTGCGTCCCAGTGAGCGGCCCCGGGCCTGGAAGGAAGGTGCAAACTCTAACGGGTCGGAGCATCCTTACAATGTACCTGTGTGTGTTCCAAGGCCGACGCAGCAGCACCAGTTCCACGACCGACTGGCAACGGCAGGGCTCCATAGGCACGGACCTGGACCTGATGAAGCCGGCCGCCCCAACGGGCGACAGTGTGGACCTGCCGATGCAGGCGGCCAGCAGCAAGACCAGCGCTCTGATCAAGCCGTTCGTGCCACCCACCCCCATCACCCCATCACCCCTGCCACGCGTGGCCTAGCACCCCCCTCCCCTCTGCCAGACTCTCCCCCTCCACCCGCATCGACTAGATCAGAGAGAATCTCCGCGCCCTTCTGTTCCCGCTCACCCTGTTCCCAACGCCTCGGGCGATGACGATGCAAAGCGAGTCGCAGAGAGCTGTTCTGAAGACGTAAGAATTCCGCAGCCACTTCCCCCAACGCCGCCTTCTTCCCGTGATGACGTGACACACTCTGAGGTTGCCGTGCACACCAGCCTGGGTCCTACGGCCACCAGAAATCCCGTCCACCTCCAGTTTTCAACGTGCCGGGTGCAGAGATCTACAGGAGAGACAGGCACCCAGAATCCCATGAGAAAACCGGTTCCTCTGTGCCCGGCAGCTGATAAACACACACCCCCAAGTGACGCGCACAAGTCATCGGCTGCCGTCATGCAGTCGCAGCAGGCAGACCACCAGGTCGCAGCTCCAACAGGAGTCCGATTACACCCGCACACACCAGACACAGCAGAGAAGCCCTCCACTCCGTCCCAGCCTGCAGGACTTACCGCCTTGCACCGAGCCTGTCAGCTGGGCATGGAGACGGTGGCTCAGGTTCTGCTGGAAGCCGGGGCCTGCCTCCAGGCCAGGACAGAACGGGGGGAAACGCCTCTCCACATGGCCGCCCTCTACTCCAGCACCACGGGGCACGGAGAGGTCACCGGTCTCCTCAGGCTTCTCCTGAAGGCAGGGGCGGACGTGGAAGCGGTCACTTGGGCAGGGTGCACCCCTCTCCACCTGGCGGCCATGGTGGGGGACGCTCTGTGCACGTCTCTTCTGATCACGGCCAGAGCCGACCTCCACAAGCAGGACGGCCAGGGGAACAGCCCGCTGCACAAGGCCTGTGAGAGGATCGTGTCCCCGGAGGCCAACCGCGTGAGGACCGTCAGGTTGCTGCTCACGAACGGAGCTTCATCGCGGGCCGTGAACCACATGGGCCTGACGCCCCTCCACGTCCTGCTGCTGCACAAGACGGACGACATGGATCACGATGTGCTGAGAGAGCTGCTGAATCACCACGCCGACCCAAATGGAGCTCCTCCCTCTGGAGAGGCCCCTCTTCTGCTAGCGCTACGCCACGGCATGTACGGCTTCGCCAAGGTGCTTGTGGAAAAGGGGGCAGACCCCAACATCCAGGACGACGAGGGTAAAACTCCGCTGCACTACGTCTGCAACGACGGTCAGCTGCAACTCTTTAAACTGCTGTGGTCCAAGGGAGGTAACCCGGCCAAGCCTGATCATGAGGGATTCACTCCTCTGCGCTACGCTCTGGAGAGTGGCGAGGAGCTGATGGTCGGTGCCTGTATCAGCAGTGGGGCGTCCGCCTGGCAGCCCTCCACTGCCTCCGTTGCAGCCTCCTCCGTCACGGAACTGTTCAGCAACCCAGCATCTTGTCTGTCTCCGTTCCAGTACGCCTTCGCTTCAGCCCAGCCGTCTGTCCTGTCTACCTTGTACCATTCCAGCTGCTTCTCCTTCAGCGAGCTGCACGCACTGAGGCAGCTGTGTGCGGTCGTCAGCCTGCCAGAACTGACCCGCGCTCAGAGAGATGTGGTCAGCTTCGTCCTGACCGTCAGCCACTGCCCCGCCTCGCTGCAGAACCAGAGCCGCTGGGCCATCTCGCGCTGGATCGGGTGCTGCGCGGACAGGAAGTGGCGCGCCCGAGAACTTGGTCTGCCCACTCTCCTCAGAGACTTTGTCTTGTTTTTCAAAGGTTCTTGATAGCAGTTTGTGTTCATTTTTTTTTCTCTCTCCAAAGGTGCATGATGTGGCTTTTGTCTGCTTCTGGGGGGTGTTTAGTGTCCGAAGCCTGTCTTCACGGCTTAAGGGTGTTTCGAGAAGAGGGTGCAATTGCTTAAGATTTGGTCTTGGTTGTGTTTGTTTTTCTTTCCAGAGCGATGAAGTC
>CM031626.1:48408679-48413679 GCA_018398815.1 Conus ventricosus
CCCCCCCCCCCCCCCCCTTTTCGCCCCTCCATCCTCTCTTGGTAGTAAAGGTAGTGGTAACTGAGTGTAACTTGGGCCTAAACTGAGCGACTAGCATCTCGACACTGCCTGGTTTTGTCTGCCTTAAGAATGCTCATACTTCAGCGATTCAAATAATGACAAATTCTCTCTCTCTCTCTCTCTCTCTCCTCTCCTCTCTCTCTCTCTCTCTCTCTCTCTCTCTCTCTCACACACACACACACACACACACACACACACACATGTGCGCACGCGCGCTCACACACACATACACACACAAACTGTCATGTGACGTAGCCTCACATCAAGGCATGTGACGCTCCATCACATGTAGTTAGTGATATGAATCATTTCCCCATGCCACTACTAAAAAGAAGAATATTCATTGGCTTGACTAGTGTAGCGGGCGTCCCCAAATAATTGTGAGAAATGACTCATGAAATAAACAACGGTGGTCATTGGGTGAAAGTGACCACTGAGAGATAGTTTAATAAGGTGCTGGTCATGTGTTTTGAACACTGAGTATGCACTCACTAGGAGGAGGGAGGAAAGAATCAGTTTTAGCCCAGCAGATGGCCTAGAGACTCGAACCTGTCAGGACGCTGGTCCTCGCATTACCAGCCCTTCACCTTTTACCCTTCGCCCTTCACCCTTTACCTTTCAACCTGAGGTGTTGAAGATGGCCATGGTGTGGGAACACACCGGTAGTTCAGCCCCTACAAGTAAAGACTCCAGGAGAGAGGAGTCGGAACTCGTAATCTCTCCAGGGACAGGAGAAGTCGAGGAGAGGAGTTGGAACTCTTCATTTCTCCAGTGACAGGAGAAGTCGAGGAAGAGGAGTCGGAAATCATATCTCCAGTGACGGGAGAAAATCAAGGGGCGATACGATGTCTGTGAGAGACAGGGAATCATGATAGTATAAGTCTTGTGTTTGATGCAGGCGTGGCATCAATGAGTACTGGAGTTATTTATTCTCCGGGTCTGGATTTTGGGCTAATGTAATGTGAAGGCCATGTCTGTATAGAGTATTGAATGGTTTAATTTATCTCTCAGGGTACAGAGAGATACATGCATAAAATCTGTTTATAAATTGTTTGATGTGATTTAGTAAAGTGTTTTCCCGAAGGAGAGGGGAGAAGAAAAAACATTCGGTAGTGCGCCTTTTGGTTGAATTGGAAAGATTGCGTTGTGCGTATGGAGTAAATGCTGTCATGAATGCATGTGTGCAAAAGTGACAGTGTGACAGTGGTGACCCCGACATAGCTGCCGTTTTGTTTCCCCTGGAAAAAAAAAAAAGAAAGATTTCTATTTGTGCCCTCGGGGCCTGAAAAAAAAAAGATTTTGACTTGTACCCTCAAGGGTTTGAGGGAAGGAAAAAAAAGATAAAAGGTTTTGATTTGTACCCTCAAGGGTTTGAGAAAAGGGAAAAAAAAGAAAGTTTAAATCATTTATTGTGTATTTGCAATTTTTTTTTTTCTGTTTATGTGTGTGAGTGAGTTTATTTTCAGTGCGAGTGAGGACTTCTCTCTTATTTCTGACTCTGAGTTTTGCTAGTGTTTTTCGTTTGTTTGTTGATTCCCTATTTTGTCCTTTTCCCCGATCGGTGAGCCCCACCGCTTCTCGCTACATTGAGCGGTTAGTTCAAGAGTGGGAGCAGCCGTGATCGCCCTTATTAGGTTTATTTTGTTGTTTTTTCTTTCTCTGTCCTATCGTTTCATTTCAAGCAGCCCCCTTTTTTCCAGAGTTTGAACCGACCTTGTCTCCTTCAACAGGACAGAGGTTGACAAGTGCGGGGAAGACTCCTCCTAATAAAATTTTCTGTTTTTTCTTTTGGTGTTGTGAGATTTTCTTTGCGTTTGGGTGGATGTGCATTTATTGATTGTTTATCAATTTGTAGTATTACTGTATTGTTGTGTATATTGTGCATGATTTGTTTTTCCCGTCTCCAGTTTCACGGAGACAGTGACCACTAGGGTGCTGTCTGAGGGGCTTCTTTTGCTTTTCTTGATTTCTTCTTACTGTTCCGGTCCTGTGTATCCTTTCATTTCCTTTTCACCCCCTTTTTCAAAATCTCTAAACCTTCTCTTCATAAGCTCCTATCTAGTTTTCTTTTCAACATTTTCATCTTTTAGGTAGGATTTCCGCTAGTTTGTGTTTCTTCCCCTCTTTTTAATTGTTTGTGCTTCCATTTGTTTTGTAAGTTTAAATTCATTTTCTGTATAAGGCGATACATCTGTTTTGTAAACTCATTTGAAATTAAGAAAGAAAGAAAGACTGACAACAAGAACATTTAAGAACTTAAACTTTCTAAAGAATTTATTTCCAGAAAACTTTAGTATTGTTTTTTTTTTTTTTCTTTCTTAGGAAAAACAGATTAGCATTGAACTTCAAATTTTTTTAAATTCTAAATTGATAGCAGTTTGCAAATTACTGTTGGAAAAATATATTCCTTGGATTTCATCTACCTTGTTTTAGTAAGCTGTTTTCTGTTTACACCGGAAATTGAATTCTTTATTTGTATATACTATAATTAATTTTTTTGTGAAACATACAACATCATCATATATCGCCTTATTTTTATTCATAATTAGAAATTGTTTTTGTGTTTATATCTGTTGACGGTTCATTATGGATGATTTGATAAATATGTTCAACAAGCGGAACGCTTGGGTTTGGATGGAGAAAAACTTACTAACTATGTACAACAATGCATAGATAGGCAGACAGGCTAAGAGAGAGAGAAGAAATAGACTACAGAGGGAACTGAAGAAAATAGACTACAGAGGGAAGCTGAAGTTGAAGAAAAAAGATTACAGAGGGAAGCTGAAGCTGAAGAAAATAGACTACAGGGGGAAGCTGAAGAAAATAGACTACAGAGGGAAGCTGAAGATAAAGAACGTCAATTTAAGTTGAGACAGTTAGAATTAGAGACCGATGCTGAGATTAGAAGATTACAGGCATCGAGAAAACCCTCCACCAGTCGGTTCCGCAAGCCCCGCCTCAACCAAAAACAGCATATATTCCAAAGTTGCCGCCTTTCGAGGAAAAAACGGATGACATTGATAGTTTTCTTTTCCGATTTGAAAGTCACGCAACGTCTTGTGGTTGGCCAAAGGAAAAGTGGACATTGTAAAATTGCATCGTTGTTTAAGGGTAGCGCTTTGACACTGTACCACACACTCGCTGCGAAACAAAATTTAACTTGGGATCAGTTGAAAGAAGAACTCCTCAAGAAATTTCAATGTTCTGCTGATCGTTTTCGCGAACGTTTCCGTTCTGTGCGCCCTGACAAAGGAGAATCATTTCCGTCGTTTCTAATTCGTATGGGTCATTGTTAGATCGATGGATCGATTTATCAAAACGAACAAAACTTTTCAATCACTGCGAGATCTCCTTCTTAGAGAACAACTTTTCCAGAGCGTGAGCAAAGATCTGGCCACTTTCCTTAAAGAAAGGCAATTTGAAAGCGTTGAGGAAATGTGTCAGATGGCTGATCAGTATTGTATCGCTCACCCAGATAAGGGCGTGGCTAGGAAAGGAGAATTTTCCATCTTTGAGTCTCATGCGTCATGTACTATCCCATGGAAGTTACAGGAAAGGAAATCGTGGGTCATTTCTGAGTCCTAAAGGGAAATATACCTATCCTAGGAACGGACAGGGATCTTTCCGCGGTTCGAGTGACTTTCGTCAATACCAGTACTCACCGCCGGAAAAACCCGTTGCTCCTCAGCAAACGTTCCGAAGTCGTGGACAACGACCACCGCGTAGACCGTTTGGGCCAGTTCGTGGACAAAACAGAAGTTCACAAAATCAGTCAGCTGCCGATCAGACAATGCGATGTTTCTTTTGTGAGGGTAAGTTCCATTTGAAAAAGAATTGCCCTTTCAAACCAAATGATTCAAAATCCGCATTAGTCTCCACTGATTGTGAAGAAGGCCTTGTTTTTTGGCACCAGATCAATCGGTTGATGGACTGATGTTAGAAAACGGAGCCATCAACGGATTGCAGGCTTTGGTTTTGCGAGACACTGGGTGCACCACCGCTGGTGTAAGAAAATCTTTCGTGCTTCAAAACCCGTACTCAACACTGTCCAAAAGTGTAGGTCGTTTGGAGGCAAGATTGAAACGTTTCCGCTGGCGAAAATTTCGGTCGATACACCGTACTACTCCGGATTTTTTACCGCCTGTGTTATCGATAACCCAGTCTGCGACTTGATCTTGGGCAATTTTTCCAGGTGTCGCTACAGTACATGGTGGGGCTGGAGGATCGTTCGTTCCTTGTCTTGTCAGTACCAGATCAGACATCATAGAGCAGGAAAGGCTACAAAGCCGCTAAAAGTCTCAAAACTGGATGAACTCCAGATTACCCCAGATGATCTAAAAGAAATGCAGGAAAAGACGAGACGCTGACGACAATACTTTCTGCTGTTAAACAGACTGTCACTGACATACCAACGGACAAACCAACGTACATAATGGACTCTGACATTCTCTACAGGTGTGTACCTGACAGGACAACAAACAAGTTGTTGTTCCAAAGCCACTTAGAGAGACAGTACTACACACGGCTCATGATGCATTGTTCGCTGGTCACTGTGGAATCAAAAGAACATTAAAGAGAGTTCTTGATTCTTTTTATTGGCCAGGTGTCACAAAGGAAGTTACAGAATACTGCCGCTCATGTGACATCTGCCAAAAGACATCTCAGAAAGGTCGCGTCCATGTGCACCTTTGCACAAAATGCCTCTCATTTCCGTTTCCATTTCGAAGGTAGCTATTGATCTTGTTGGGCCTTTACCACTGTCTTCTTCCGGATATCGCTATAATCTTAACTTTGGTGGATACAGCGACAAGGTATCCAGAAGCGATTCCACTGAAGAAAATTGATACAGTGTCTGTTCTGAAGCCCTACTTGCGATTTTTTCCAGAGTGGGTCTTCCAGACGAAATTCTCTCGGATTGTGGAACGCAATTCATTTCCGAT
>CM031626.1:48418158-48425658 GCA_018398815.1 Conus ventricosus
AGAGAGCAGAGAAAAGAGAAAAGGAGAAGAGAAAAAAAAAAAATTTGGGGTTTTTTTTTTTTTTTTTTTTTGTTGGCTGTGTTGTTGTTGTTTTTGTTTGTTATTGTTATTGTTGTTTTCCTCTATCTTTTTCTTTTTAAGTAACCTTGGAGGAAAAAAAAAGAGGTGTCCTGGAGGAGGGGTGGTGGTGGAGGAGGGGGAGGGGGGTGGTGGTGGATGAGGGAGAGGGGTGGAGGTGGAGGAGGGGAGGGTGGTGGTGGAGGAGGGATACGTCACTACTCCCCGACGAGCAGACCGGCCAGTGGAGGAGCTGAGCAGCAAGCAGGAAAGTCGGTGTCGACCCTTGAACCCACACAGGGAAGTGACCACACCCGGCGGTGATCAGTTTGATTGACGAGGAAACAGACCACCTAACCCTCAGCCCTCAACGACATAACCAGGGGGCTGGCTGGTTTCAGCCCAAGCTTCGAACTGGGGCTCAAGTGCAGGCATTACTCGCCGCAAGGTCTCGGTTCACACTCATGGAGAGCGAGCGAACGGGTGATCCAGTTTGTTGTTGTAATCAGGGTGGGCGAGAAAACGGGTGGAGCAGTTTGTCGCCTAACAAGAATGACAGAGAGAGAGAGAGAGAGAGAGAGAGAGAGAGAGAGAGAGAGGGGGGGTAGGGAAAGAGAAAGATAGAGAGAGAGGGAAAGAAAGAGAGAGAAAGAAAGAAAGAGGAGAGAGAGAAAGAAAGAGAGAGAGAGAAAAGAAAAGAGAGAGAGAGGGGGAGAGGAAGGGGTCAACTCGACTATAAGGCAAAGGGGGGTTTGCAATTTAAATGACGGGGAAAGGGGGGTGGAGGTGGGGTGGGGTTGGGGGGAGGGCGGGAGAGAGAGAGGTGGTGGTGGTAAGCTTATTAGGTATTGTAGGACCGATATATAACATCATTGTGATCACTGACTGGTGAGTGTGTGTGTGTTGTTGTTGTTCTTCCGTTTAACGTCTTCCCACATATAGTGATTTCAGACCGTTTGCAGTGTAGAGGAAGAGGAAGAGCAAAAAGAAGAAGACACAAGAGCGCTTCTTCAGAGACCCCTTCCAGTTTGCCAGAACACTGTTTGAGCAGCCAAAATCTGGGCCCCTAAGTGTGGACAAAGGAGTTCTTGAGCAGCATCTGAGGAAAACATACTCTGACTCACAGAGCAAAGCACCACTCGACATTCAAGGTCTGGTGTGGCCAACCAACCCTGAGGAACAGTTCAATGGCAAGCCTCCAACGTTGGCGGAAATCAAGAAGGTGGTCGACAAAGCCAGAGCCAAATCATCACCAGGGCCCAACGGAATACCTTACCAGCTTTACAAGAAATGTCCCAAGGTGCTGGAGTGGCTCCACAGGCTGCTGCGATCGGCTTGGGAGAAACCAGAAGATCAGCGGCCAGTGGATGACGGCAGATGGTTGTGTACATCCCCAAGAGCAAAACTCAAGTGACATCAGCCAGTTCAGGCCAATATCACTACTCAACGTCGAAGGGAAAATCTTCTTCTCTGTCATGGCAGCAAGGCTGACCAGTACCTGATGGAAAACAAGTACTTGGATGTGTCAGTCCAGAAAGGTGGCATCCCAGGCGTGGCTGGCTGTGTAGAAACACGCCACAATGATCTGGGACGCAATCCAAAAAGCAAAAACAGAAAGAGGGACCTGGACGTAGTGTGGCTTGATCTGGCAAACGCATATGGATCTGTGCCCCATGAGATGATACAGTTGGCTCCTGAGATGTTACCATGTGCCAAAGAACATCCGCGACATGCTCAAGAAGTACTTCAATGGCTTCTCAATGCGGTTCTCTACCAAGGAGTACACAACTGATTGGATCAACTTGGAAGTGGGCATTGCAATGGGCTGTGCAAATTTCCCCGATACTGTTCGTGCTGGCAATGGAACTCATCTTGAAAGCAGCAAACAAACAACTCGAGACAAACAGACCTTGGCGATGGATACAAGATGCCTCCTTCAAGGCCTTCATGGACGACACTACAGTGATTTCATCCAGAGAAGACGAGACACGTCATGTGCTGGAGAGGCTGGACGACATAGTTGCTCATCCAGAATGAAGTTCAAGCCAAAGAAATCACGGAGTCTCTCACTGAGGAAAGGAAAGTGGCCGAATCTGTGGTCTTCAGTGTTGCCAACCAGGCCATTCCAACAGTCACAGAAGAACCAGTCAAGAGCCTTGGAAGATGGTATGATGATACGCTGAAAGACACACAAAGAGCAAAAGAAACCAAGCAGATGGCGGAAGAAGGCTTGGAGACCATTGACCAGTGTGGGCTCCCTGGAAAATACAAGGTCTGGTGTCTGCAGTTCATGCTGATACCAAAGCTCCTATGGCCTCTGATGATATACGACATCTGCACCAGCACAGTGGAGGCAATGGAAGCCAAAATCAAACATAGTTCACAAGGAAATGGCTTGGTGTCCCACCCTGTCTGACTGACATCGCGCTGTACTGTCGCCAAGCAAAGCTCAAACTACCACTGAATCCATCCTGGAGGAATACAAAGCAGGGAAGATCAGACTTCAAAGCATGCTGGAGGACTCAGGAGACAAGGTGGTAGAAGCAATCAAGCCCCAGCTAAAGACAGGCAGAAAATTTGGAAAGTTCAAGAGGCGATGGATTCTGCAAAAGAAAGTCTCAAATCAGAGAAATAACAGGACACACACAGACCAACAGACAAGGACTGGGGGTGACCAAAACTGAATGGTGGTCAAAGGCCAAAGGAAAAGCCAAAGAGACATGATGATTCAGGAGATGAGAAGAAGAAGACCAAAAAAGACTCCAAAAAGCAGTCCAGCAGAGCCAGCAAGGGCAATGGACAACGTGGAGAATGCACTCCAAAGAAGTCTAACTTGGAATGACATTTGGCACATGGCCCTCTCAGGATCAGCTTCATTCTCAGATCTGCATATGACCTTCTGCCCTCAAATGCAAACCTGGTGAAGTGGGGAAAACAGACGATCCTGCATGCCCCCTCTGCCATGAAAAACAAACAGTGGAGCATGTTCTAAGCTCATGTAAGTAGCCCTGTCTCAAGGAAGGTACACATGGGGGCACAACCAAGTGCTCAAAAAAATTTGAAACAAGTATTCCTGGGCTAGTACCAACACCCCCAAAAAAGGGGAGAATCAGGATTTCCAAAACACCCGCAAAAATTCTTCAGGGGCGGGAGGCACAAACCCCTTTGGCCAAGAAAAAACCAGTGCCAACCCGAAAAAAGGGCAGAAGCCCTGCTGGATGGGGCAAAACCCTTGGACCCACGCAGACCTCCCAGAATGGAAGAGTCCCCCAAGATCATCAGCAAGATTGGCATGAAACCAGACAAAAGTCCCCCCCACTCTAAGTCAACCAAGCAGCGATCATAAACGAGCCACAGTGCCAGAGGAACAGAAGGGGGAGGGCACCCTCAAATCTACAAGACAAAAAAGAAATGCTGATCTGGCAAACAGCCTGAGGAAAAAGGCTACGGGTCAAATTCCCATTTGCAAAATTTTGGAGCAAGGGATTTTTTAGAACTTCTGCATACACCTCATAAACAGCTCTCATTCCAGGGAAGGAAAAAACCAGACCCCTTTAAAGAAAAAGGCAAAACGGCAGAGAGGTTTTAAAACTGGATCGGGCCCAAGGGGGAACAAAAGGAACTCAAAGGGGCTTAATTTTTTCCCTACAAATATCATGCCCCGGGGGGCTCAGGGGTTAAAAAGGCGCGAGTCATTAAGAAAAATGAGCATTCCAGAGGGTTAGGGGTTCAATCCCACCGGGCTCCCCCCAAAAAGGAAAAAAAAAAAGGGGGGCAGAGAGGGACTTTTCCGGGTTTCATAAACCCGGGGTTTTGGGGGCCCCCCCCCCCTAAGTGCAGGAGAAAGGGGCCGAAACATTTTCCCTTAAAGGGGGCTTTCTTCTAAAGGACTCTCTGCGCCACGTTTCCCACGAGTTTCTTTCTACTATGATGAAAGAAGTATGAATGTTGGCAACCATTTATGTGTGTGTGTGTGTGTGTGTGTGTGTGTGAAAATGTGGTGTGTGTGTGTGTGAAAATGTGTGTGGGTGTGTATGTAGGCCTATGTATGGGTGTGTGTGTGTGTGTGTGTGTGTGTGGTGTGTGTGTGTGAAGAGAGAGGAAGTTCAGTGCACAGCACGATCGCTGAATCAACTCCCATGGAAGCTCACTACAACTCACTGACCGTGACTGACCAACACACTCACCTGTCGCAGTCTCGTCCCCTCCAGTTTTGCTTTACCCCCCCCCCCCCCCCCCCCCCTTCCCCGTTTACAAAGTGTGAATTTCAAGCAGGAAAGAGACAGGCGCTCAACCTGAACGAACATCCGAGCCGAGGCCGTTCCTTTGTGCCGTGAATGGCGTCCTTGGCTCAGTTCCACAAAGGGAAAGCAGGGGATTGTGAAGGGGGGGGGGGGGGGGGGGGGGGGGGGTGGAGGACGGGTTTGTAAACGCTGGTAATAATTGATCACTATTGCTCCGATGCAAATCAACCCATTCTCTCAAACAGCTGTCGACCAACGCGAAACTGCGGAGTTGAACAACAGCATAAGGCCGGAGTCGGTACACATCGAACGGCTAGCTACGCACGACACGCAATTTTCTTTGTGTGACAACTGAACCTGAACACGACCACAACTAAACTGGATGATAGACCTGTCTATCAACTTGCTTCTGTCTTAGACGGTAAACCCGGCCCAGTCTCACTCAACCATGAAGCCCCCTAAACCAAGCGAACCCCGAATACAGAGGAAGTCTCAACACATTGAACACAACCGCCGTTCACTTTCAACACTCACGATTCTTTTGCAGCTGGCCCCTTGTTTCAGTTTACTCCGTCCGTCCATCAGTTTGTCAGTCAGTCAGTCGATCACTCCACCTTCTCTGCAGCAGCAACATGAGGAGAACATGGGAAGCAGGAGACAGCTGGCACACCAGTGATGTTGGCACGCGCCCCCAGCGTAAGCACCACAGTGCTGCAACACGCAAATAAACTGACAGCGAACGTGTCGCGCCTCCAACTCACTGCCGACAACAGACTGAACGCGAAATAGCGCGGTGTCAGGGTGAAAAATACTGTCTGGTCAAATTCTACCCTAGGTAACATCGTATTGACTTCTCGCTGTTGTTGTTGCTTTGTTTTGTTGTTGTTTCCCCTATGATTTCGTCACGAAGCCGCATCTCCTTGTATTACATGAAGACATGGTTACACGTTGCTGGCTTATTTCCCACTGTGCGCGTGAAAAGCCACAGTCCTTAACACGCTTAGTCACGCGCATTACGTCAGCTGGTCCTGACCAACAATCCGTGCACGTGAAGGCGATGTCCAGAGGAATGGTTGTGCTCTGTTGAAAGAGAAGCGGATATTGGTAACACACTTGAGTGATTTAGTTCTCTGTGTGTGTGTGTGTGTGGTGTTGTGTGTGTGTGTGTGCGTGCGTGCGTGCGTGCGTGCGTGCGCGTGTGTGTGTATGTGTGTTGTGTGTGTGAGTGAACGTAAGATATACGAATAACCACTGGGTAAGTGCTGAGTTAAAGTGGCTGGGAAACAAAAAGGTGCATAATAAATTGAAAAGAGAGGGAGGGGGTAGGAAAGAAGAGTGGGGAAGGGGTGAAGAATGGGAGGGGGGAGGGGGGAGGGGAGGGGGGAGGGTTGAGGGAGAGGGGGGGGGGGCGCTAACGTCCCTTCCTTGAGCGCTGAACTCAACACTCCCAAATAGTGGAGTCCAGAAATGTAAATACGTGTCAAACATAGGATTAATTGCAAAAGTTTTTATTATATGTTCAATATTTGAGTACTAGCACTGAAACAACATATGAAAAAAGTACATAGATAGGAATATCGGAAGGGGGTCTAATAAACGAAATGACGTCATCAGAATAGAACGAAACACTAACATTTCTTATATTAATGCAAATACCATCATGTAGCATGTCGTTCGAAAGGTCTTGACTAGATACATTCCAATTCATTAAGCAATGAAGATATTTACAATAGTGTGATAAAAAATGATAAATGTGTTGTCCCAGTAATGTTTTTGAGGTGGAGCCATGCGCCCTTGACATCGTTCTTGGAAGCACTATTATCCAACATAATGCAGCGTGTAATTACCTAACTAAAGCTTGTGAATATCGAAATAGAGTTCCTTTGTCCATATCAAACCAATGTAATTACATAGATAATGTCAAAGGGCCACGAACAGACCTTCTTCTTGCAGATCACGAATGTCACTATCAGCAACATGTTGAGAGAGGGAGAGTTAGAGCAGCCATTTCCTTTGCACTCTCCACAGCCAGAGAACATTCCATTCCATGTTTTCTGCATGTACAACGCTTTGACTGACAATCTGTCTTGCAGTTGCACTGGATCATTTTTAGCAGAAGTTCTGGAGCAGGGGGATCAGTTGTACACGATCCATTCTGCCAGATGACAAGCGCCATCCCCACAACTCAGGGGGAGGTCGCAGCTACTGCAACAACAACACAAGCAAATCAGTGTCTTCTCCAATGACAACTGTAGTTTTTGTGACCGCACGGGAAACTGCATTACTGACGATGAGTATATCTGCATCCCCTTTTGCATGCAGAACTTGACACCCGATCCTTCGTAACATTTCGCCCAGATACTGTACAAATGCATGCATGTTCTGGAAATTGGCTAGAAAATGTTCCTTCCTGCCATTGCAAACCATTTCTGGAGTGAACCTGATGATGGGCCCCACCACTCCACATGAACGCCGGAAATGAGTGGCATCTTTGGTCGATGGCCCCGTGTTGTAGCCATCAAAGACAACTAGAGGCGTGTCGTATTATTTTCTTCTTGACATAGTCTGCGTAGGTTTGCATATTCCTTCAAAGGTTTACTCCTTCTCCATGGGATTTTCTGCAGAAGACAGCCGCCATCAAGAATGTACTCTGCATCCCTGGTCTCAATAGTGGGCTGCTCAGCCTCCTGGAATGCAGCTGACACAAGAGTATCAGCAAAACTTGCTTTGCTGGATTCTCTCAGCAAACCTGATGGCTCAAATAAAGAGGCTGGAGGGCAGCCGAGTTCATACTCAAAGACTAAAGGTAAGTCCAGTTCATCTGACAGTCCATTTGCAACTGTTACTAGACGTTGAAACAGGAGTTGTGGATCCACCTGAAGAACTTCGCCATCTATTTTTGCAGAAGTCTTGAGACCCATGGTCACTACCTGCTCTTTCTTTCTGAACTTATAGTCTTTGACTGCAGCATTGCTCATGGACTCAAGAATAGTCAGTCCCACTTCTTTAGCTCTGTCTGCATGACTGTTTGGTCAGCCACTACGCCAGTCCTAATGCTGCGTAGAGACTCATCGCAGAAAAATGGATTTCTTGAGAGAAGAAAACGTAACAGGGAGCACATGTCCTTGTCATCCCTTTTTTGCCTTGACAATGTACCTTCTGCATGTTGGTCGTTTGTTTCACTATCTTTGTCTGTAAG
>CM031626.1:48430658-48438158 GCA_018398815.1 Conus ventricosus
TCCCAGTTTCGAAAATTTAATAGCAGATAAACAAAATGCCTTATATCCAACGAATAGACCATTACCACATTCTTCAATTAATGTTTCAATCAAACAAACAAATTCAAACTGATAAAGTTTCAATCAAACAAACAAATTCAAACTGATAAAGAAATGAAATAAAACTGGGATCACCAAATTTAGACACTAAACCATTTACATTCCACGTCAGCAAGGAAGCAGGTTCATGTACAATTGAACACGAAGTATACTTTCGGTTACACGCACATTCTAAGCGTAGCTAGTTCCGCCACCGAACACCGCTCACATGTGACACCGTCACCGGACACCGAAGAGTCTACCGGTGTTAAGTCACTGGGGTTCCCCTTTTCAGAATTCCTCGCTGTCAGACAGATTTGATTAGGTGACTGGCCGTCTCCCTATCTTGATTCTCTCAAGCCGCCATCTTCATTAAGGAAAGACTTACTGCCATCAATAATTAGATGGTCAAAAAAATCATCGAAGCTTTTCTTCTGTCGGCTCTTGCCTGTTTAAAATAGGGAGATAGACCACGTCTGATTTCTCTTACTCGAAAGGAGAAATTCTCCCAAACAAAAACATTGCTGCCTTTCAGTTTAGCTTTGGTCCTAAGAATACTCACTTCATCTTTGTAGCAAGAGCAGCAGGCAATGATGGGGGAGTCGGGTTTTGAATTCAACCGGTGAACACGGTCAAATTCAACATCACGTGTACATTTCAGTAATCCAGTCGTGTTACCTTTCTGTCAGCCTGTTCATCGGACTCACTGTTATGACTGGGGATGCCATCAAAAGTCAGACTGTTACGCTCTGAGCGATGTTCCAGATCATCGGTTTTTCTTTCAAGTTGCTCCACCTTAGCTAAGAGATCAGAAAGTTTTCTTTGAAAGCTCCGTGTTTTCCTTTCTCAAAGACCCCACCTCCTCACGCAGATCACTGAATCTACAATGTAGTGCAGCAATCCTTTAAGCTTCTGTCCGAGTCACCGGTCACAGCTTTTTCATGACGTCAGCGATTGTTGGCTGCTGAAGAGGAGGCGAAGTCGTCTGCCTGCTGTCCGGGGAAGCGCCGGTCCGGTCCGTGCTGGTCCTGCGTCCTGCGGTGGCACTCAGGCTGTTTACTCTCAGCTGTTGGAGGTTGTTGGATCCAGGGCTCTGTTCGATCTCTCCGCACCGTAAAAAGCAAACTGCCCCAGAACATCAGCGTGAGGAGCAGGACTAAGGTGACACCGGCAGCTTTGGTTAACAGTATCAGAGTGGCGGACCTCATGGCAGTCTTTTTGGAGGCCCTCCTCAGCATAAATGCGATAAAGTGTGGCCAGAATGGGTCACTGGACGCCCCAAAGACAAGAGGGGAGGAAACGAAGCCCTCCTCAACATAATGCGATAAAGTGTGGCCAGAATGGGTCACTGGACGCCCCAAAGACAAGAGGGGTTCAAAGAAAGGCACCAGGACGTCTTACAGGAAAAAGTACAAGTTGCAATCCTGCACAATAAGCAAAAACAATAGGGTGATGTAAACACTGACCCGTGCCCTTTAAGTCGCAATCCACGCCCAGAGAGAGAATGAACGAACGAACTAACGAAATTTTGTCTAACCAGGGTAATGAGATAAGCACATTGCGCATGCTTTTTTTTTCCACTCAGCCCTGGGGAAAAGAAAAAGGAAAGAAAAAAAAAGCCATGGACAACACGCAGGTCAATAGCACCAAAAGAGGAAAAAGTGAATACACTAGTCAACTTGTAAACTATAAGAAGTAACAGACTAATACTACAATATCAAACGACAAAATCATGCATGCATCCATATGCGCGTGCGTGCGCGCGCGCGCACACACACACACACAAACACACACACACACACACACACACACCACACACACACACACACACACACACACACACACACGCACGCACACACGCACGCACACACGCACGCACGCACGCACGCACGCACGCACGCACGCACACACACACACACACACACACACACACACACACACACACACACACACACGCACACAGAGGAAGGAATTGATCTAATGACAACAACAACAATAATATCAACAAGCTGTACAGAACTGTTTAAACGTGACAATGGTCACAATGTCGGTTATATTCTTTCTTTCGCATTATATGGCGAGGAGAGGAATATCATGATGTCTAAAATATGTAGTGTACTTATAAAAAAAAAGGTTTTTAGTGCATGAAAGAGGAATGCTTTGTAAGCTGATTTAAACGAGCTAATACTGTTTTTATCTTTCATGTAATTTGGTAAGGAGTTCCAAAGGGCCCCTCCTGAGTAGGCGAGGCTTGTTTTTTTTTTTTTCTTTCTTTCTGCGTACGCAGGCTGATACTCCTGCGGAGACTCCCTGTATAGCCAGGCGGTGGAGTTTTGTGTGTATGACCCTTTTTTATCCCGCCAATAAGGCAGCCATACTCCATCTTCGGGGAAGGTGTATGCTGTGTCACGTGTCATACATACCAACGGCCAAACTGGCCTTCTCTTCCGAAAGTTGGTGATGGGATTTTACGTGTGTGCAAGATGTTATGCGTGCGTTCACACACGGAACCTCGGTTTATAGTCTCATTCGAAGGACTATATGGGGAATGGAGTCAGAACCAATGTTAACTCCGAGGGAAAAATCCCCCTATACCGAAATTCGAACCCGCAACCCCAGGATCACGAGTCCGGCGCTCTACCAACTGAGCTATCCGGCCCCCGGGCTTGTTTTGAAAAGATAAATTCTGAGTTTTCTCATTACAATATTATTCGTATATCTTGACTGATTTCGCGGAAATCGTGTGGCTAGTGTACAAGGAGCAAATCCGTTCATTATTCGATACATCACAACGGCTTTGTTAAACTGTAGTTTATACGATAATGGAAGGACCTCAAGCGCTAAGTAGTCTTCAGTCGTCAAACTAGAAGCTTTTAAAAGTACTAACTTCAGAGAGCGTTTATAGATCCTGTTTATGTATCTTAATGTCTTTGCACTGCATTGTTCGTAGAGCGTTGACGCATAATCGATGGATGATGAAATAAATGCATGAAAGAATTTCTTTCGAGCTGTAACATTGAGGAAATTCTTTATTTTTGAAAGTTGAAATAACTTTTGAGAAACACGTTTGCATAAACTATCGATATGGGTGACCAGGAAAGATTATTGTCGATAGCAACACCTAGGTTATTTTTTGCCGCTTTTGTCGCGAAGTTATCATCATGTATTTATTTTTTTTTTTTTTTTTTTTTTTTTTTTTTTTTTTTGCTGTCCCACTCTCTGCGCCACCTCAGAGGCAGTGCACCCACGCCGCTCATTCCGACACCCCGTCCAAGCCACAGCCCGGTCGGCCCCGCCGCAGCCCCGGCACCGGCAATCCACAGGGAGCAGTCAATGTCAAGTCGTCAAGAGGCAACCCACCGGAGGAGACACTGCACTGCTGCCGAGTCACTTCGGTGGTTTTCAGTGGCGCCTGTTCTGATCTAACATACGCAGGACACCACCTACTAAGCCCCCTACTGACGACAATAATTGCTTAGTCGCGGAGCCGGCGTGAGTGAGCTCTCCCTCCGGAGGGCGCCACCACGTCCGTCCAACGACAGCCCCCATGGACTCGCCGATACCGGTGACCTCGACGGAACCAAACCAAGGTCACAGACGTGGAGAGGACATCGAAATTGAGGTCACCATGAGAGCAGGGCATGAAGGGCCACAGAATTTGAGACATTTTTTTTTTATGCTGATCGATGAGAATGAGGATGATTAAGATGATGCTACGGATTTCCGTTTCGGTCTGAGACTACATGACAGGGCTGTACTCTACGCTTCCTTTCATAATATATCCCGGCGTCAACCAGGCCCGAGAGATACAGGCACCTGCAGTGTTGGTCATGAAATTTGAGCAACACTCTCAGAAACGCATCCATTAAGTGGATGAAACTCGACTGTGTGGTCCCAGTCTTCCCAACTGAGTCCGCAGCAAACTCAACTCTGGGTAGGAGCCGGTCGGGGCAGAAAAAATCCACATGACTTCTGATGGGATTCGAACTCACGACCTCCCAGCCGGGAGTCCGCGACGTTAACCACTTCGCCACGGCGGCTGGTGTATTTAGTTTTTTTTGGTCGTTCAGTGACATGTGGTTCAGCTCAGTCCAATCAATTAAGTGATTAACATTGTTCTGCAGAGTCGTGGATAATTGCTTCAAATTAGAATGGCTCGAATGAATAGACGTATCATCTGCAAACAGTTCACATACGCCTCCTGTAACGTATAAGAGAAGATCATAGAAAAGAAAAAGAAACACCCGAAGGTGCTGGGGAGGACCCAGAGAAGCTCTGTCTTTACCTGCCTTTAGAGCAGTCCTGTACCACCCTTGGAGGCCTGCGCTGTGTTGACGATGGGTACAGGCACGCGCAGGACACTCCATTAAGATATCAAGGGACATAACTGCTCCTGAACAGAGGTAAATCGGACTACAGGATGCAACTCGTAACAGCCTTAAAGTAGCATCCCATGGGTGTACCAGCCCGTGTTTCATGACTGCAGAGCCCACCGACGAAAAACACCACCCTCCAGCTGCCGAGCACACCCCACAGACCCAACCACCCTGCCCACGGACAGATGAAGACAGTGCCACTCCAGACACAGCCAAGCTTTCGCCATGCAATCTTATGTATCCTCAAGAGAGAATCCAAAGTTGTAGTCTTTCCCACTGTCAACAGGACTTTCCCTGTGGTCAGTGGGTCTTTCCTCACCGTCACTGGACCTTTCTCCAGGGTCAGCCTAGTTAAGGCAAAGAAGAAAAAGAAACACCCGAAGGTGCTGGGGAGGACCCAGAGAAGCACTGTTTTCACCTGCCTTTAGAGCAGTCCTGTACCACCCTTGGAGGCCTGCGCTGTGTTGACGATGGGTATAGGCACGCGCAGGACACTCCAGCTTGTTATCATTGATATTAACGAGCCAATCCTCGACGAGGTTAGCTAAAGCAGTGTGGCATGAATGGTTTTCTCTAAATCCTGATTGATTGGGATGAAGCAAATTGTTCTCCGCAACATGTGACATTAGATGTTTATAGACATGTTTTTCCAAAGGTTTCGATAGTACGGATAATATTGAAATAGGTCTGTAATTAGATGGGTTAGTTTCATCTCCAGATTTAAAGATAGGAATAATTTTGGCTTGCTTTATAATATCTGGAAAATAGCTTTTGTCAATGCAGAGATTGTACAAATAAGTTAAAGTCTGTGATGATAGGAGCACATGATTTAAGAATCTTACCATCTAAATTATCGAGGCCACGTGTGCCTGTCTGCTTGAGATGTGTAAGATGAACGTAAACGTCAAACGCCGTAATAGGAGGAACGACAGCGTCCGAGGTTATATTTTTGGAATATCAAAATTCTTTACGTTAACTCAAGATCATTAAAAGAGGACCTATCATTTATTATGGTTGAGGAAGATATATTAGAAAAATGGTGATTTAAGTAATCAGTTGAAAGCCCTTTAATAAAGGCAGACATTTTATCGACTTTCTTTGTTGTAAGAATGTTAATAGCTTTCCAAATCGATTTAGAATTATTAGAACCTTTTATTACAAGATCTCGGAAGTATTTCCTTTTCACTGGACGAGCATTGCTGTAACTTCTTTTCGTTGTTTTTTGAAATCTTGAAATTGTTTTGCTTTTAACAGCATGTCTCTTTCACGCATCGCATCATGGATGGCATCAGTCAACCCAGGAGGCTTGGGGGAATATTTTACTCTTTTTGTTATAAAGGGAGCATGTTTGTCATAGACATAAGTAAATGACTTGTGCCAGAATTGAAATGCTTCATCAGGATCAGTGAACTGATACACGTTTGGTAAAGATGAATGAGCTAAGTCGAAGAGAAATGCGTCTTTATCAAAGTTAGCAAAAGATCTATATCTTTGTGTCCAGGCCTAGGGATTTTTGTGCCTTTCCTGAACCAGGTAAGACAAACAGGTAAGTGATCACTGCAGCCACAATGTGGAGAACACACTTCAACAATGTTTTGTTGTGTGTTGCTATAAATGTGATCAATCAGTGTTTCAGAAAGCGGCGTAATTCTAGTGGGCGTTTCAATTAATTGATGAAGTCCAAAATTCTCAACTGTTTGAATCCATCGATGATTGGGCTTAGAAAGATCAATGTTAAAATCACCGAGAAGGATGATTTCATTGTCATTGAGCGTTACATCTTCAAGCATATCAGTAAATTTGTTGACCCATTTTATATGTTCGGCGGGGTTTCTATAAATAAATCCAAATGAATAATGGCTTGTTTCTTTTTAGATTAATTTCGACCTGTATACATTCTACGTTGTGTTTATCAAGCGATATGATACGTTTATACGTAACAGACAGACTGATATATAAGATGAAGCCAATTTTTTTTTTGTTTTGGTAGAATGGGATCAAGTCTCACGGTGCTGTACCCGGGAATAGATACATCTGCATCAGATATATTCTTCGATAAACGTGATTCAGCACAACAAAATACGTGAAACTGTCGGCCAGAGTTATATATAACAGAAGATAACTGATCTAATTTGTTGAGAACATAGTTGATATTTAAAAAAAAAAAAACCCTACTCGGAGGCCGTCCCTAGAAGGCCACGCATTCACCGTAATAAGCATTGCGACTGAGTGGTGGTAATGCCCCCGGTGAATGCGAGGCCTGAGAGAGAGAGAGAGAGAGAGAGAGAGAGAGAGAGAGAGAGAGAGAAAGGATAATACAACAGACAGACAGACAGACAGACAGATGGGGTGGGGGGTGGGGGGGGGGTGGGGGGTGGGTGGGGGGTGGAGGGCATTTGCATGCAGTATCTAGTTCTACAAGTCACAGAGTTTTGCTTTTGTCGCCGAGTTGGCAGTAGTGCGCCATCAGTGTACAGTAACACCATGCAGTCTGTAACCGAACCATTGAGAGAGTGCATACATTCCAATCAGACCACGTGGCTGTTTATAGTGTACTGGCAGGTGGGTGGTGGTGGGGGTGGGGGAGTGGGGGTGGGGGGTGGGGGGAAGCACATCACTGACACATTCGATATCATTTGGTTTGGTTAATTATAGATATTTAGGTCGTACGTAGATAAACAGAGAGATCTCAGTAAAGTACAGAGGCTAATCAATAGATGAAGCGATTTCTCCCGCACAACGTAATTAGAAACCATCTGCTTAATGACCTTTAGCCTTTAAGGACAATATGTGTCATGTTTTCATCGGAGAGCACAGTGGGTTATAGAAGGAAAGAAACTGCACCAGAGACGGGGCCCTGAAGGTTTTCCTGGTGTTTTTCGCGAGAATGGTGAAAGATATATCAGTCCTCTTGGGATTCTGGCTTCTAAGGACTTGCTTTTGTTGGCAGTGGGGCGTTCTCTCTTCTTCTTTTCTTCTTCTTCTGTTTTTTGTTGCTGTTGTTGTTCGTTTTTTGTTTTTTTTGTTTTTGTTTTTGTTCTGCTCT
>CM031626.1:48440658-48448158 GCA_018398815.1 Conus ventricosus
CACACACACACACACACACACACACACACACACACACACACACACACACATACGTTTGACATTAAAAGTATGCTCTTGAAATCCATTAGAAGTTTGAGTGTGGTCACACCATGTGTAGGCTTGAAAAGAAAAGTTCCTTACATATATGATATGGTTGATAGGAAACGATCGTCTTGGCAAATATGGAAAATGTTTCCTATCACACATTTTGATCATATCTTTGACTCAGATTTGCAGACTTTGAAATGAGTTCCCAGTCTGCTTCCGGTCTAGAAAGCTATCATAAAGCCTATCCTGTCTGTCTGTCTCTCATGGAAGGGTGCATATGTGTGTGTATGCGTGCATCCGTCAACACACACCACACACACTCACACACACACCACACACACACACACACACACACACACCCCACACATATATATATATATATATATATTATATATATATATATATATATATATATATATATATTAGTGATGAAAAATAAGTAGTCAGCACCGCCCACGGAGTTCATTTTCAAGCTTTCGCCAAAAGGCTTCTTCAGGAACCGATGCAAGTACATCTCCTTAGCAGCGATGACATCAATACTATAGACGTCATAGTAGACTACATCAATTTAAAATATTTTTAACAATATATATATATATATATATATTTTATATATATATATATATATATATATATATATATATATATATTGTTAAAAATATTATTAAAATGAAGTGCTAAAATTCATCTGCAAGCTTGTTTCAAGATATGTCTCTCTCCTCAGGATGACTTTTTTGTGGCACGCTAACGGTCTTTTATGGCGTGCGGGACCTGATCTTGTCTCTGTGAGTGCGGGTTTCGTTTGCTGCACGTGGGGCCTGTGTGTGTGTGTGTGTGTGTGTGTGTGTGGTTTTTTTTGTGTGTGTTAAGGCCTGTTCAGGTGGAATGTGCTAGTAAAGATTTCCACTTGTGCCTGTAATTATTCACTATTTCTACTTTTGCGTTCAGAGTTGCTAAGTATGGTTTGCATAATATTAACCATTTTTCTGTGGAACATCGGTTGCATTTTTTGGAAATATTGTTGTATGGTGTTGCTCTTTTTATGATTTTCCATGATATGCTGTAGTCTATTTTTTTTTATCTTTGAGTTTCCAAATGTATTTACTCAGTTCTGTTTGATTTTTGTATTTTTCATTTTTGAATGACTGTTTATGGTTTGCGTATCTGGTTTTGAAAGTGTTTCAGTAATCCCTATGTATGTTTCTTTTTCATTTTCTGATGTTACCGTAGCTTGGTATACAATATTGCTGTGAAGACATTTGTTGCTTAGGGGGCACTGTTCTTTTTTGGTGCAGTTGCAAGATGTCCTTTCAGTACCCTTCTCTTTTGTGTTGTTTTTCATTTTGTTAGATGAGTCAATTATGTTTTTGAGGTTGGGCATACATGAGTATGATAGTTTAATGGTGTTTTTGTTGAATATTTTGGACAGTTTGTGTTCTTTTGGAAATGATGTTGCGAAGATTTTAAAGAATTCTTTTCCTACATTTGTTTTTACTTGTCCATCATATGGTGGGTTGTACCATATGATCTTCCTTTTTCTGCTTTTCTATTTCTGTTCGTGTTATTGTCTGGGCTATATTGTAGTTTGTAATTGTAACCACTTTTTTGTAATGCTTATTGAATGCATTTTCATTGCATGATAGGTTGGATAGTCTCTTGTTTATACCGTTGGGTATTGGTTTTAGTATAGATGGTGGGTGGTTGCTTTTGACGTTTACATAGATTGGTATGTCATTGGGTTTTTTGTATGGTTTGTACACATTGTCATTGAGGTCTAATGTTATGTCTAGGTAATTCACTACTTTTTTATTTGCTTCTATTGTGATTTTTAAATTGTGGTTTTTGAAGATTTTAATATTCTTTTTTCTTTTTTTTTCAATAGTTCTTGGATTATTGTTTAATGCAGCAAGGCCGTCATCTCTGTACAAACCGACCTGTTTTCCAAGTTGTTTTTGGATGTTGGATAGCATGAAAAGTCCGACTAGTTCACATGTTTCGGCACATCATACGATCCCATGGTTACATCAAATGTGGAGTTTTTGCTCGTTTTTTTAATTTTTTATCCAAGTTTCATTTCTGCTGTGGAGTAGGGTTTTTCTTGGTGTGGAAAATAATCTCCATTTCTGACTCTGTATATTTTGTGTATTTGTTGGCAAATTTCAAAGCTTTGGTGAGTAGTTCTTCGTCTAAAGGATGGGTAGAAATCTACTATGTCGAATGTGATAAACACTGTATTTCTCTGTTTTTTGAGTTCCTTAAACCATTGGATGACTTCATGGCTGTTTTTCCAAAGGTTGTATTCGGTGTTTGATTTTACATCTTCTATAGCCTTTTCCAAAATTCTCTTGCTTATTTGGCCCAGTTCGGATTTGGATGGGTTTATTAGTCTACATGTTGGGTTGTTTTGGAAGTTGGGTTTGTGGTCTTTAAGCGTTATGAAGGCTTCTTTTGTTGCTGTTGCCTCTACCCTGTCGCTTAACTCCATGCAGTGTGCAAGCTCTTTTTCTTTTTTGCGGATGTTGTTGTATGTGGTTTTATCAGCTTTCTTGTAATTTTTCTGAATGTTTTTGTTCAGGAGTTGGGAGTATTCGTTTAATTCCATTTTGTAAAAATTGCTAGTTTTATCAGCTTTTACGAATATCTTTTTATCATTTTGAATTTGTTTTATTTCATTTGCTAGTGATAAAGATATTCGTAAAAGCTGATAGAGAGAGAGAGAGAGAGAGAGAGAGGAGAGAGGAGAGAGAGAGAGAGAGAGAGAGAGAGAGAGAGAGAACATAGAGACAGAGAGAGACACACAGAGAGACAAACAAGCAGAGAGAGAGAGAGGAGGAGAGAGAGAGAGAGGGGAGAGAGAGAGAGAGAGAAGAGAGAGAGAGAGAAGACAGACAGACAGACAGACAGACAGACAGAGACAGAGAGAGAGAGAGAGACAGAGACAGAGACAGAGAGATTCATCACCACAGAGGGACGGACAAGACTTTCAGATGTTGTGCTCTTTATTTCCAAGGAAGCAATAGCAGACTACGGCACGGAAAGGCGTCACAGTACACACGACAGAACAGGCGACATCACCCTCGTCACACATCCTTCAGTCCATGCATGCTGTCCCCCACCTCAGCCAACGTTACTGACAGTCACCATCATGGTTCGCTTCTGCACCACTCTTCACAGGACAAAACGACACGTCAAGACAGAACTGCGCTAGCAAACCAGGACGCCAGTCAAGGCAGCTAAGAGAAAGAACACGGGAGCTGTCAGACACAGGAAACCTGAGAATCAAGACATATCTGGCGTATTAAGTAATCATAACAGGCAATGGTGATCAAACGATTGAAAAATGACCAAGATAAAGCTCACAGAAAAACAGTAACCCAGATAAAGCTCATTGAAAAACAATAACCAAGATAAGCCTAACTGAAAAACAATAACCCAGATAATATAAGCATATAATTCAAGACAATAAACTCATCACCAGTCTACATAATACAGCGTAACAATACAAAACTGAATAAATACATAAATACACACAGACAAACAGAAAAAAATGATTACGTTTGATTCGAGGACCACTGTAATTACAAGAATCATTCGGTAGCAGCCAAACATATTCTGCCTGTAACAAACAACTAAACATTATACACAACAACCAACCGTTATGTCGCCACAAGCTTTCGTCTCTACAGGGCTTCATCTGAATGGTTAATTCGTGACATGGTTGTTAACCCCTATGCCAGTCTCTTTCATCTAACTTAATACTGACTTTGTCTTCTTTCGGCCCAGCACTACACGGTCAAAAGACCGACCTCTCTTACGACGATGTGGGGCAAAGGCCAGATTTGCGTCATGCTTGGGAACCTTTGAGAAAGTTCACAGTATCAATGTTTATTCATGAACATTCCATGCTGTCTGTGGGTATATGGGATGATCACACAAGTTCCCGGACAACTTTCTACATCCGAGACAACCCCACAAAATGAATGAGTGAATCTACATTCGCTTTCTATTTCTAAATACTATTTTTATTAATAATTTCTATTTCTAGATTAAATCCAGATTTTTTTCCCGCGTCAGTTGTAAATAACATTGCTCTGCAGAAAGAAAAAAAAAAGATCTAGCGTCCCTTTAAGACGATACAGATTCTTTTACCCTAACAAACAACCCAGTAATACATAACAATTTCAGAAAATACATATGAGAGAGAAGAGAGAGAGAGAGAGAGAGAGAGAGAGAGAGAGAGAGAGAGAGAGAGAGAGGCTTGTAGTGAGCTGACGTGAAACCACAACCATGATATCTATGTTTCATACATGTTACATCTCTTATACACGTTGCTAACATATAATCGAATATTACCATAAAATATCAAATAGACAATAAATGCAACAACACATTGTTATTCAGCATACCCTCTGTACACATTAACAACCAGCCATCGGCGCAATATCTGTCACTCTCTGTCCCCACAAACAATAACTGCGTACAAGGTCAAAGCTTCAATAAAATTGGAAATGAATAATAATAATAATTCAATAATCAAATAATTCAATAATCAAATCAACTCACGGAGGAGAAGTATAAAGATGAAAACTACTGAATAACCCAACAAATCTTAAAAACCATCACAACTCCAACATATTCCCAGAAATGCATTAAAACTTATTAAAAGGATACAAGAAATAAGTCGCCAAAAATCACGTTGCTCCATACCAAATTGGGTTTAGAAGTATGATGACTGCAAGCGGACGTCAAAACATGAAATAAATGTTAAATGACCAAACGGCAAATAAACGAAACAAACACTTAAGTGCCGTGTCTCGACCCGTTGGTCCTCTTCAGGCAGGGCAATAACAAACAAACGGCAAACAACGGAAAATGCATGTAATGGGGGAAAAAAACAAACACGGGTGACTGAGGATTTGTTCAACTGCATTTGCGTTTTCCCACTTTATATTCATTTCTGTTGTTTATTTGTTTGCTTGCTCTGGTTCTTCTTGAAGGCGATCAATAGGTCGTGGCTCATGACATCAGAGTTTGTTGCGTTCTTTGGGGCGTTTCAATATCTCGGAATTCTTTTATATTCCCCAAATTACTTTTCGGACATTTGGAAGCAAAATTGAATTGTGATTTTATATACTCGAACACTTCCCGCTTCAGCAGTCAAAGTAAAAAACATCCTCGAAATACTTTATATTTTTCAAATATTGATTTAGCTTTTGTTTATTAAGATGTTTATGGTTTGATATTGCCATCTTACTCACTGCTACTTTAGTGTTACATTTGGGTGTACGTTTACATCACCCCCCTCCCCATCTTCTTTGGTTTCCTATACTAGCTATTCAAAACTAAAAATATTATACAAAAAGCTGCATTTCAATAGTTTAAATGAATAATCAAATCAGGAATTTATGTTCAGTTTTTCACGCACACACACACACACACACACACGCGCGCGCGCGCGCGCGCACCTCTGTCGCTCTCTTCACGTCTTTTAATAAACAATCACACCTAAGGCAAAAAAAAAAAAATCGCTGGAGTAAACAGACAAATAACGAAACCAACGAATCAAGTATTTATAAACGACGGAATCAATAGATCAGTTATCACAGCAGCTTTTGAGTTTCCATCATTAGCGGTCAACGAGGATTCATTCAACCCAATTATCTCCCTTCCCTGTGCCATAGTATAGGAATACGGAAACGGGGATTGCAGGGCCTACTAATAGCATGCCATTTCTATTTATGGCGCAAGAGGAAACAAAAATGGCGTCACTTAACTAGACAAGATTTTTTTAAAAACTTTAGACCGTAAAGACGACATATGTGGTGTTTGTGACGAACATGAGGTTGGTTTTAAACGAAACGAAGCAGAGTCTAAGACAAGCTTGTTTACAGTTCGTTCTTTTTTTTTCCTCCTGTGTTTGTCTCTGTATCTATGTATATTAATCAACAATTCGTTTTTTTGTCTTGTCATCGTATCAATGTATATTAATGTTACAGTTCCTTTTTCTTTTCTTTATCTCTGTGTCTGTACCTATGTATATTCATTTTACTTTTTTTTGTAATCTCTGTTTCTGTATCTATGCATATCAATTTTACAGGGTTTTTTTCATCTGTCTCTGTATCAATGTATACCAATTTTACAGTGTTTTTTTTATCTCTGTCTCTGTATTTATGTATATTAATTTTGCCGTTCGTTTTTTCTCTCTGTCTCTTTATCTACATAATTTTTATATCAATTTTACACATTTGTTTTTTCCCCTTTTTTATATCTCTCTCTTTCTCTGTATCAGTGTATATCATTTTCACAGTTCGTTTTTTATTAAATCTCTGACTTTTCTTCTATGTATTTTACAGTTCGTTTGTTTCAAAATCTCTGTCTCTGTATCTATATAATATATTAATTTCACAGTTCGGTGTTTTTTTAACTGTGTCTCTGTATCTATGTATGTTACGATTTTGTATCGGACCATGTGATTCGCCTGAATCTCTAACCTTCCTCGTGACTGGTAGCGATCAAGATATCAATTCATGTGTTGGTATATCAATGAATCCATGACACTGACACCACAGGTTAACAGTAGCACTGTCAACCCAACAATGTGGGTTGGTTGTGGACAGGTGGTCCCGGGTGTTATACTGACTCACCTAAGACGCAAGAGATTTCCCGATCCGTGTGTTTGAGTCTTACAGGGCAGATCTTCTTGTATCCTTCTCCTTCCTCGCTAAATCAGGGATGCGGGAACTGATGCTTTGCATGGGAGAATATACCGACGTCCTGTGTGCAGCCTGTATTATCTCACGTAAAAGAACCTTCGGCAACATAGCAGCTGTCTTTGGTGAAATTCTGAAGGAAGATTCACTACGATAGATCACAAATCATGTGCGCAGACAGAAATATAATGGTGGTGGCGCTGTACTTTGATGACATGCTTACTCCGGGGACAGCACTCCGAATTTCACTCAGAGAATTGTGATGTGATGGATGATACAATACTGTACAACAGTACACAGAAAACGTCTGACCTTGTGTATAATACACAACAATTAACGAGACTCAGAGACAGAGAGAGAGACAGACAGACAGAACACACACACACACACACACAAAGAGAGAGAGAGAGAGAGAGAGAGAGAGAGAGAGAGAGAGAGAGAGAGAGAGAGAGAGAGAGAGAGTGCTTGCATCTAAACTTGGCACATGCACTGAACTGATTATGTCGTTTCTTTGATTAAACAGCAACATTTAGGCTTCAAAGATGCCATATCAGTTTATTTCCCCAACATGACAAGCACAATCTAAGGCACGCGTCACCTTTAACAAGTAAATATTGTCCGCAAACTTTAAACAGATTAAAAATTCATCCTGAGCAAAAGGTTTTTGTTGATACTGATCACGTCATAACCAACATTTAGCAGATGACATACATTTTTGCCCTCCGCGTCCAGTTGTTTCTGT
>CM031626.1:48453158-48468158 GCA_018398815.1 Conus ventricosus
AGTGACCAGTTCAGGTACCCAGAGGGTTACGCATGGGATACACATGACATGACCCACACAGGTACCCACAGGGTGACACAGTTACTGAACCATGCAGTGACCAGTTCAGGTACCCAGAGGGTTTCGCATGGGATACACATGACGTGACCCACATAAGTACGCACGAGGTGACACAGGTACTAACACACTCATGAAGTGACACCAATACCGACCCACGAAGCGACCCAGAGACCTTCGAGTTGACACAAAAATGACCCATGGAGTGACACAGGTAACAGCCCAGGGATGACCCAGCTACAGACCCATGGAATGATACAAGTACTGACCCAGGAGGTGAGCTCTACACAGAGACCCCGCGAGTAACACAGATACTGACTCACGAGGTCACCCATACGGGTACCCAGAAGGTGACACCAATACTGACCCACTCAGCCGGGGCTCTGAAGGCTTGCTGGGGTAGGGGATCACGGCAGGGGGCGGAGGGGGGCGGAGGGGCCTGTGAGGGCCCACGTCGTTGCCTTTCCGGAAACATTTCCGTGCTGGAAAAAAACCGATAAAAAACCCCAGCGTGACTGAAACTCATACACATAAGACAGAAACCATCAGCAATGCATTACCGTGTGATGAATTACTGCATACAAATGTCCGCGCGTTGCGATCGATCATTATCATATGAATGACACGTTACACCCCTGGGTACCTGCGTGAGAAACTGAACGAATGAAGGGGAATTTTAGTGAACGATATTGACTGGATGACACGGGAAACGACTGAATGAAGCGCCGGCAGGCAGCTCTTTGGTCGGCACTACCCAGGTTGACAGCGCGTTGTGTACACGAGAGTGTGGATTGTCAGCGCCTAGAATCTTTGGCTAGGCGCTTTAAAAAGGCTTTGTTATTATCATCATTGTCATTATTATTATTATTATAATTATTACAATTATTATGATTATGATTATTATCATTATTACTATTAATACACAAACACTGGATAAAACCTATAAGTGACACAAAAGAATGCGAAGTGAAATGCACGTGTGCCCCTCTTCAGTTCATCACCTTTCGCTAATCCGGACAGCGACTGTTATTCAAGGCTTGATTGACAGGTGCCACAAACTGGCCACGTGGTAGGCATGGTGTGCCCACGTGATCTACGTCATCCGGCTACGTAATGTGTATGGCTTGGCTGTGCGATGAGCATGTTTTGGCCACGTGATGCGCATGGTTTCGCCAGGTGCGCACGCTTGCCCAAGTGATGCACGTGGTTTTGTCACATGATACGCACAGCCGGGGCACGTCATACGCAAGGTCTTAGCCACGTGATGTGCTGGTTTGAAAATGCGACGTGCAAAGTTTGGCCTTGTGATGTGCATGATCTGGTTATGTGATGTGCATGATCTGGTTATGTGATGTGCATGATCTGGTTATGTGATACGCAGGATCTGGTCACACAATACCCAGCCACGTGGTGTTTATAATCCTGTGTGGAACTGTACTGTCCGTGTTCATGCCTTCAGGACTTCATTCAATTCATGCAGTTCACGGCCCAGCCGACCACGTGACGAGCGGCCATATCAGGGCTGCCATCTTGTCAGAGTCAATTCCCTGCACAGAGCTTAATAAAAAGAAAAGAATAACATGGTTTGCACTGCAGGTTGTGTGCGTTTGTGTGTGTGTGTGTGTGTGTGTGGAAGGATAAGCGTACATGTGGATATTGCTGGTGAACTGAATGTAAGAGTACGTCTGGTGAACTGAATGTAAGAGTACTGGTGAACTGAATGTAAAGCGGCTGACACACGAGCCTCCCCGCCCGTACGGTTGAGACGAAACGTTTGAACCTGTGCGGTCCGACCAGTCAGTGTCGAACGGACTGAGTGCTTCACGAAACGTTTGAACCTGTGCGGTCCGACCTATGTGAGTTTTAAACCCTTCGAGTTTGATCCCACATGCCGCTTCAAAGGACTGTACAATTGAATACGAAGCTTTTTCTCGAATATTTAGATTCTTATAATTTTTTGAGTTGACATTCCAAATCACATCATGGCCTTGGTACGATTCAATCAAATGTTTGGTCTCCGAATCGGACAGTCTGATCGCCTTGCTGGACGACGCCATTTTTCCTTTGTCATGGGTGTTCGCTCAATGCTGAGCGTTGATTGGTTGGAGGATACTAACTGTCCGTTTCGAATAGATCACGGTGTATCTCGAACGGTCGGGTCGAACTGGATGCCGAAGTCCGTTTGAGACGTACGTTTACTATGACAGACGCTCCGTTTGGGATCGGGTTCGACCGGTACGCCCGAAGCGTACGGGCGGGGAGGCTCGTGTGTCAGCCGCTTAAGAGTACGTCTGGTGAACTGAATGTAAGAGTACTGGTGAACTGAATGTAAGGGTACTGGTGAACTGAATGTAAGAGTACGTCTGGTGAACTGAATGTAAGAGTACTGGTGAACTGAATGTAAGAGTACGTCTGGTGAACTGAATATAAGAGTACTGGTGAACTGAATGTAAGAGTACTGGTGAACTGAATGTAAGAGTACTGGTGAATTAACATAAGAGTACTTCTGGTGAACTGAACGTAAGAACATTTACTGGGCTTTTTGGCAGCAAGTGTGCGTTTTCAGCCTCTATCATTTATCAGTGGGTAAATAGATACAATTCGAATAATAGAAAGAAAACGCCATGCCTTAAGTCTCTATTGTATAATCTTCATAGAAAAAAAGTGTTCAAGCCTGAATGCAAATAATTATTGTCAACTCACTTGAACAGAAGTAGACAATGACGAGGACGACGACGACGAGAATGATCAGGATGACGATGATGATGACGAGCGTGGCGGTGGACAGCCCAGAATCCTCTGTGGACGCGCCCACGTCTGCACGAGACAACCGTCATCATGTCCGTTACTTCGCTGACGTCACTGAACCTCAAAGTCATCTCTGACACTTGCCTGTGCCAACGGAAAGTTAGTCACACAGGTAGTAAATGGATCATGCACAACCACTTGCCCGTCCAGAAACCTCTAACAACAGTTTGTTCTCCCTTGCCGCCCGGCGGTGTGGTTTACATCAAGGTAGTTCTTCTAGGACAAACCGAAGGGCCACGCACGAAGCGTCAGATACAGGCAGAGTAGCTTCCCCTTGCCATGCAGAGGGCGCCCCAGGCTGTCACAGTTGTTGCCCTTCATAGCGGAGACCCAGCAAACAAACACAATAACATTCAGTGGCGTCTGTGACTTCAAGAGACACCCAATGGCGTCCAGTGATATCCAGTGACATCTGCTGTCGTTCATGACACCCAAAGATACCAGGTGACATTTAGTGACACTTAGTGACATCCGATGACATTTGGTGTCATTCAACGACACCCACAGATACCCAGCGACATTCGATGACATTACTGACATGCAATGACATCAGGTGACATCCCATGTCTTTCAAAGGCACCCAGAGATATTCAGTGACGTTCAATGACACCAGTGACATCAGGTGACACCCAGTGACATCCAATGACACGCTATGACATCCAATGACACGCTATGACGTTCAATGATATTCAGTGAAATCCAACGACACCCAGCGACACCAAGGGATTTTCCATGACATCCTATAATATCTAGTGACATCCATCGTTGCACCTGACATTTCTTGAGACCAACGATATCCAGTGATACTAAGTGACATATAATGATATCCAGCGATATCCAGTGATACCAACTGACATAGAAGGATACCCAGCGGTATCCAGTGATACTAAGTGACACAGAAGGATATCCAGCGGTATCCAGTGATACTAAGTGACACAGAATGATATCCAGCGATATCCAGTGATGCTAAGTGACATAGAATAATATCCAGCGATATCCAGGGATACTAAGTGACATAGAATGATATTCAGCGATATTCAGTAATACTAAGTGACATAGAAGGATATCCAGCGATATCCAGTGATACTAAGTGACATAGAAGGATATCCAGCGATATCCAGTGATACTAAGTGACACAGAATGATATCTGTCCGTGGGCAGGGGTGGTTGGGTCTGTGGGGTGTGCTCGGCAGCTGGAGGGTGGTGTTTTTCGCCGGTGGGCTCTGCAGTCATGAAATACGGGCTGGTACACCCATGGGGATGCTGCTTTAAGGCTGTTATGAGCTGCATCCTGTAGTCTGATTTACCTCTGTTCAGGAGCAGTTATGTCCCTTGATATCTTAATGGAGTGTCCTGCGCGTGCCTGTACCCATCGTCAACACAGCGCAGGCCTCCAAGGGTGGTACAGGACTGCTCTAAAGGCAGGTGAAGACAGTGCTTCTCTGGGTCCCTCCCAGCACCTTTGGGTGTTTCTTTTTCTTCTGACACAGAATGATATCCAGGAATAGTGCTTCTTTTTCTTCTGACACAGAATGATATCCAGGAATATCCAGTGATACTAAGTGACATAGAATAATATCCAGCGATATCCACTGATACTAAGTGACATAGAATGATGTCCAGGGATATTCAGTGATACTAAGTGACACAGAATAATATTCAGGGACATGCAGTGACATCCAGTGATGCCTGATGAGAGAGCGACATTAAAAGACACCCAGTAATATCAAGTGACTCTCTCTCTCTCTCTCTCTCTCCTTCACACACACACACAACACACACACACACGCACACGCACACTCACACACACGAAACCAACAACATACATTGGGATTAAAAACAAATACAAAACTCTCCAGTAGAGAACTTCGAATCCTCGTCGGAGAAAGGATGAGCAGAAAGAGGAGCAGGAGCAGAACATTCAACGTTAAAAAGAATATTCAAAATCGTGTAGCTGGATATTTAACAATAGAAGAAGAAGAAGAAGAAGAAGAAGACGAAGCAGACGAAGAAGAAGAAGAAGACGAAGAAGAGAAGTATTCAAAGTCGTGTAGCTGGATATTCAACAGCAGAAGAAGAAGAAGAAGAAGTGTTCAAAGTCGTGTAGCTGGATATTATCAAAAAACAGAAGAAGAAGAAGAAGAAGAAGAAGAAGAAAAAGCATTCAAATTCGTGTAGCTGGATATTTAACAAGACGACGACGACGACGACGACGACAACGAAGAAAAAGAAGAAGAAGAAGAAAAATATTCAAAGTTGTGTTGTTGGGTATGTTTCAATATAAAGCAAACCGAACACTTCGAGCTGGTTTGCTTTATATTTGCTGAACATCTGAAATACGTATTGGTGTCATGAATGTCGCTATTACCTTCGTCGACTGCGGTGTACACAATGCTGCGGTCTATGAGTAACATGCATGTGAGGATTTTCAACGACTGTCCCGGCACTCACTCCCATCTTCGCCGGAATCCTCTGTGACGTCGATGGTGATGAGGTCCGAGGTGCCGACGTCATTGGTGGCCCTGCAGCTGTAGGTTCCAAGTCCAGAAGGCTGTTCACCGTCACCGTTAGCAGCCTGGTGGAGGCCGCTGAACTCACCACCTGCCCGTTGTGCGTCCCGGTGTAGGAGGAGGGTAGAGGGTTGGCCTCGGTGGCGCACTGGAGTGTCACCGTCTGCCCAATGGCGGCCGACACGTTGCTCAGGGCAGAACTGGCCGTGGCTTGTCTGAAAAAGAGAAGATCCTGATTGTACAATGTCTGAAGGGAAGCTGTCTGAAAAAGGGAAGATCCTGATTGTACAATGTCTGAAGGGAAGCTGTCTGAAAAAGGGAAGATCCCGATTGTACAATGTCTGAAGGGAAGCTGTCTGAAAAAGGGAAGATCCTGATTGTACAATGTCTGAAGGGAAGCTGTCTGAAAAAGGGAAGATCCCCATTGTACAATGTCTGAAGGGAAGCTGTCTGAAAAAGGGAAGATCCCGATTGTACAATGTCTCAAGGGAAGCTGTCTGAAAAAGGGAAGATCCCGATTGTACAATGTCTGAAGGGAAGCTGTCTGAAAAAGGGAAGATCCCGATTGTACAATGTCTGAAGGGAAGCTGTCTGAAAAAGGGAAGATCCTGATTGTACAATGTCTGAAGGGAAGCTGTCTGAAAAAGGGAAGATCCCATTGTACAATGTCTGAAGGGAAGCTGTCTGAAAAAGGGAAGATCCCCATTGTACAATGTCTGAAGGGAAGCTGTCTGAAAAAGGGAAGATCCCGATTGTACAATGTCTGAAGGAAAGCTGTCTGAAAAAGGGAAGATCCCGATTGTACAATGTCTGAAGGGAAGCTGTCTGAAAAAGGGAAGATCCCGATTGTACAATGTCTGAAGGGAAGCTGTCTGAAAAAGGGAAGATCCCGATTGTACAATGTCTGAAGGGAAGCTGTCTGAAAAAGGGAAGATCCCGATTGTACAATGTCTGAAGGGAAGCTGTCTGAAAAAGGGAAGATCCCGATTGTACAATGTCTGAAGGGAAGCTGTCTGAAAAAGGGAAGATCCCGATTGTACAATGTCTGGAGGGGAGCTGTCTGAAAAAGGGAAGATCCCGATTGTACAATGTCTGAAGGGAAGCTGTCTGAAAAAGGGAAGATCCCGATTGTACAATGTCTGAAGGGAAGCTGTCTGAAAAAGGGAAGATCCTGATTGTACAATGTCTGAAGGGAAGCTGTCTGAAAAAGGGAAGATCCTGATTGTACAATGTCTGAAGGGAAGCTGTCTGAAAAAGGGAAGATCCCGATTGTACAATGTCTGAAGGGAAGCTGTCTGAAAAAGGGAAGATCCCGATTGTACAATGTCTGAAGGGAAGCTGTCTGAAAAAGGGAAGATCCCGATTATACAATGTCTGAAGGGAAGCTGTCTGAAAAAGGGAAGATCCTGATTGTACAATGTATGAAGGGAAGCTGTCTGAAAAGGGAAGATCCAGACTGTACAATGTCTGGGGGGAGGGAGATCTGTCTGTGGGGGCAAAAAGGGAAGATCCTGATTGTACAATGTCTGAAGGGAAGCTGTCTGAAAAAGGGAAGATCCTGATTGTACAATGTCTGAAGGGAAGCTGTCTGAAAAAGGGAAGATCCTGATTGTACAATGTCTGAAGGGAAGCTGTCTGAAAAAGGGAAGATCCTGATTGTACAATGTCTGAAGGGAAGCTGTCTGAAAAAGGGAAGATCCTGATTGTACAATGTCTGAAGGGAAGCTGTCTGAAAAAGGGAAGATCCTGATTGTACAATGTCTGAAGGGAAGCTGTCTGAAAAAGGGAAGATCCTGATTGTACAATGTCTGAAGGGAAGCTGTCTGAAAAAGGGAAGATCCTGATTGTACAATGTCTGAAGGGAAGCTGTCTGAAAAAGGGAAGATCCTGATTGTACAATGTCTGAAGGGAAGCTGTCTGAAAAAGGGAAGATCCTGATTGTACAATATCTGAAGGGAAGCTGTCTGAAAAAGGGAAGATCCTGATTGTACAATGTCTGAAGGGAAGCTGTCTGAAAAAGGGAAGATCCTGATTGTACAATGTCTGAAGGGAAGCTGTCTGAAAAAGGGAAGATCCAGACTGTACAATGTCTGGAGGGGAGCTGTCTGAAAAAGGGAAGATCCAGACTGTACAATGTCTGGAGGGGAGCTGTCTGAAAAAGGGAAGATCCTGATTGTGCAATGTCTGAAGGGAAGCTGTCTGAAAAAGGGAAGATCCTGATTGTACAATGTCTGAAGGGAAGCTGTCTGAAAAAGGGAAGATCCTGATTGTACAATGTCTGAAGGGAAGCTGTCTGAAAAAGGGAAGATCCCGATTGTACAATGTCTGAAGGGAAGCTGTCTGAAAAAGGGAAGATCCCGATTGTACAATGTCTGAAGGGAAGCTGTCTGAAAAAGGGAAGATCCTGATTGTACAATGTCTGAAGGGAAGCTGTCTGAAAAAGGGAAGATCCCGATTGTACAATGTCTGAAGGGAAGCTGTCTGAAAAAGGGAAGATCCCGATTGTGTACCATAATGTCTCAAGGGAAGCTGTCTGAAAAAGGGAAGATCCCGATTGTACAATGTCTGAAGGGAAGCTGTCTGAAAAAGGGAAGATCCTGATTGTACAATGTGTGGAGGGGAGCTGCCTGAAAAAGGGAAGATCCTGATTGTGCAATGTCTGGAGGGAAGCTGTCTGAAAAAGGGAAGATCCTGATTGTATAATGTCTGGAGGGGAGCTGTCTGAAAAAGGGAAGATCCAGATTGTACAATGTAATGTATAGGGTGAAATTTAAGTTTTTCAAACCGATTTTATGTGAAAGATATAACAGTCTTTTCTGTATGGTGTGAGCCATACTGGGGGGGGGGGGGGGGGGGGGGGGGGGGGGAGGAGAGAGAGAGGCTGCGTATTACTAGAAAATATTTCTTTTTAGAGCTCTGCCTGTCAAATCGGTTTATCTTGCTGGCACCGAAGATTAAGCAGATGATGAACGGTCGGAACCTAAATCAGGGACCGGTTTGTTTAAAGCGTGTCTTTCCCCCATCTTTCTCTCTTCTACTGACGCGTATTGACCCGTGTTTTGGGTCAAGCTTAGTGCTGTGGTTACTGTTGTCAGCAAACACGATTCGCATCTCACTGTTCATTCGTGTCGGCTTACACCATTCGCATAATGCTGTTAACTTGTAACGGGTTACACCATTTGCATAGTACTGTTAGCTTACGACGGGTTACACCATTTGCATAGTACTGTTAGCTTACGACGGGTTACACCATTTGCATAGTGCTGTTAGCTTACGACGGGTTACACCATTCACAAAGTGTTGCTACCTTTCTCGTTACTGGTGCAAAGAAGGCGCGGGGTTTGCTTTTTGGAATATCCCACCGGGTAACAAAAAAATTCACTTGATTAACAGGTATGATTATCCGCCCTTTGAGACAGGCACTTATAATACATGAAAAGATCAAAACAAGCAAGCAACTTGAGAATACTACTACGAACAACGGTCCGCCGACATCAACATGGTTTTAAATGATAATAAATAAGAATCATCCCATTTGTCTCCCACTTTGAAATTTAATGATATAGTATACGCCTGTTTATTCTGCTGAACAGACGTTTAAGTAGACAAAACCAGTATTCATACGTGTGGTTCTTGCATATATGTGTAAGGAGTGCCTGGCTGTTTCTCCATTGGCCTTTTCATGGGAACCATGCTGATGGATCTTAAGACAGTTTTACAGTTGATCTACGTATTTTCCCATAAATTTATTCTCTAAGAGTACCCATATTTCTGCTCCGTACGGTATGATTGGTTCCACTTGGAGGTCAAATAATTACCTAAAGATAGCGGGGTCAATACACCTTAATTTCCCTTGTGATCTTAGTATTTCAATCACTCCTATTTTCCCCTTTCTGAACATTTCTAGCGATCCCTTACTCATGTTTAGTTTAGCTGTAAAGATAGGACCTAGATACCTGCAGATATCTTTTTACTTGGAACTTACAGATTTGCAAACTACCCTTTTTATAACCCCATCTTTTAAACACCATTATCTTTGTTTTATCTAAATCAACACTGAATTTCAGTCTATTTGCCTGTTCTTTTCATACATTTAACTGACTCTGAAATTCAACCTCAATATCTGAAAAGTAAAATTACATCGTCTGAAAACAACACAAAAACACCGGGTATTAACCACACTTCGTGCCGCCCCTTCTCATTTATTTCTGGTGTGAATCTTTTGTTTATTAGTATGCAAACTTTATGCACTGCATGGGTCGTGGCTGCTCCTTCCTCTTTTGGAAAAACACAAAATCATTAAGTCCTGTAAACAACAATTCTAGGATGTCTACATTACTGTCACTGGCATATCTTTGCATTCCAGTTACAGTATCGTCCAGTCTAGTAGTTTTGCCACACTTAAGATTTTGGTATGCCTTTTCTCATTTCCATCTTCATTTTGCAATCGTCAAACATGTCTCCCATTGTTCTCGATATTCTACATGAATTTATTTCCATCAAGGTTATGAAAGTCATGAGATACATTGAAAACATGACTTTACTACTGTTGGATGTTGATTTTATTATCTATTGCTGCTACTCTATGGGTACGTTTTCTTGTTTCTTAGAATAGTTTCGGATCATTGGTTCCTTTTAAAAATCTCTACTCATCAAACGTCGGGTTTTTCTTCTCTCTTAAAACATCACTTTCTTTTGTTCTTCACTCTACATATAAGTGTATGTTTAAGAATTCGCTATTTAGAACTCTTCATTAAGTGTCCATCGTATCCTTGTTCCATGCATTCCTTGTCAAACCATGATATCTTTTGAGTCACTGCCTTGATCATTCAACCAGCTACCGAAAACAATGCATTCATAAATGTTGGTACTGAATTATCCATATCCTTCCCTACTTCTTTCCCATGCATAACAGACGTATTCCTTGAAATGTTCGGACTCTACTTCATTTCAATTATCTCTGTAAAATCATCTGACTGTATCATCCAACCTTCTATCATGTTAGCTAACCTCTCTGATTGTTCTCGTACGTTATTCTTTCTTTGTGTTTCCACGTAAACTGCACTGACAGGTACTATGAAAACAGTTCACAGGCAAGGCAAGGAGGGTACAGCAAGACTTCTGAAATAAAAGAGGCAATAACACTCACTGCCCTGTGGCGCCTGTTCCACCCAGGAAAGCTATCTTTCCTGCCTAGTCCAACGTATAGTCTCTGACTACTGCGCTGAAATCGGATAAAAGAATGCACGTCAACATTCGAAAAACTTACAAATTTGGTGACTTAGCATTTGACATGTCTAAATCCCAGTGTATTGGAAACAAGTAAGTGCGTTGCGGTGCTGTCTGACTCACAGAACACGTTGATTGTGACATAGCATTTGACATGTCTAAATCCCAGTGTATTGGAAACAAGTGCGTGCGGTGCTGTCTGACTCACAGAATACGTTGATTGTGACATAGCATTTGATACGTCTAAAATCCCAGTGGATTGGAAACAAAACTGCCTCACACAACACGTTGATTGTGACATAGCATTTGACATGTCTAAATCCCAGTGGATTGGAAACAAGTGCGTGCGGTGCTGTTTGACTCACAGAGCACGTTGACGGTGACCGTGACGTCGGAGGACCCCAGGCGGTTGTAGGCCTCGCACCTGTACTGGCCGTTGGTGTCGGCTGTGGCGTTGGCAATGCTCAGCACGGGGCCGGAGGACAGTAGAGACATGCCCCGGTACCAGCGGAAGGAGGGGGTAGGGGTGGTGGCCGTGGTGGAACAGGTGAGGCTAATGGAATCTCCCTCCAGGTAACTCTGGGCCAGGCTGCTGACGGTGGGGGTCGGGGGAATGGCTGTCGGTAAAAAAAACACACACAAAAAGCAAATCGTTAGTTGAGGATGTTTTACATCACTACCGAGTCCGCCAAAAATACGGGGTATGTGGTTCTCATGTGTTAGTGTAAGTTCGGGTTTCCGATCATTTTGGCATTCGAGTCAATGAGGTCGCTGATCACGTTGACAAGAGCACCATCCATAAAGCATTAATAAGACTGCCTGTCCCCTACACTTATCTGATACCCAAAGTTCATCATTAGTTCGAAGACTTTTGACGAGAGGACCAGAACAAACTGATAAGCCTTCTTCAGATCCAAACAATCCTTAAAGGATCTCTACCATGTGCCACTGGCGGCCGGGAGGAAGAAACATTTCTGTGGTTTCACACACACGTCACTCTTTTCACACACACTCTGATCTTTCAACATATGAGGTGGCTCAATGCTCAATACTGTGTCTTAAGCCATCACTATGAAACAAACGCTCACAGAGATTTGAATTTACACGACATTTGACATAAACAACATACAGGTTTCGTGAAGACCTTTTAGGCTTGTTCCACTCAAGAACTCGCAGATTTTATACACACATACATATATATAATATGATTTTTCCCAGTGGATATAAGATATAGTGGAAAACACTTTCAGCTGTAAGGTTCCTCAAGTATGTTTGAAATGAACTGATCTATTGATGTTATATTCAACAAATATATTTGGTAACAATTTGACAATGAGACACTCTTGACATGGTCCTCTGCGGTCGGCTGGATTTATAAATGACATGATTCGAAAAATGGGTAACTTTGAGGGAAGAGGAGGAGGAAGAAAGGAGAGAGGAACAGCGGTGGGGATGAGGGTGTTAAATTTTCATCATTTAATCTGTTCTTCTGGTGATGTCACTGGGGACAGCGGTGACATCAAACGCGACGTCACCAGCACAAAATGCATGGCCTGGCTGACGACATCCCCCAAAACAAAATACATGACGTCACAAGTCACGTCACCAGCACAAAATGCATGGCCTGGCTGACGACATCCCCAAAACAAAATACATGACGTCACAAGTCACGTCACCAGCACAAAATGCATGACCTGGCTGACGACATCCCCCAAAACAAAATACATGACGTCACAAGTCACGTCACCAGCACAAAATGGATGACCTGGCTGACGACATCCCCAAAAACAAAATACATGACGTCACAAGCACGTCACCAACCAAAATGTACGATACCACACGTGATCATTACCCAATCTCTCCCGTACGGCCAACACGCCCATGTGACCATCACCCACCCACATGCAACTTACAGGAGACGGTCAGCACGAACTCTGACGACTGTCGCGTGTCCAGCGGGTTCCTCGCCACCAGAGTGTAGTACCCGGCGTCCGCGCTGACCACGCTCCTGATCTGAAGGCTAGGAGACCCCAGCGTGCCCCCGCTGTATTTGGCCCCGCTGACGTCGTGGTGGACACGTTGATGACGCTGTAGCTGCTGCTGCTGGCCGTGTCTCGCTTGCGCCATTCCACGTAGGTCAGGGCCGGGTTGGCGGCAACGGACACAGTCAAGGTCGCGGCGGTTCCGTTGCTGGCGGTGATGGCGGTGTCGGGGATGGTGAAGGTGGGGAAGTCTGGGAGCAGCCAGGGGCACAGGATGTTTAGAGGTGGATAGACAGCAAGTATTGAGTTGTTTGAAGGTAGACAGACCACAGGATGTTTACAGGTGGATAGACAGCAAGTATTGAGTTGTTTGAAGGTAGACAGACCACAGGATGTTTACAGGTGGATAGACAGCAAGTATTGAGTTGTTTGAAGGTAGACAGACCACAGGATGTTTACAGGTGGAGAGACAGCAAGTACTGAGTTGTTTGAAGGTAGACAGACCACAGGATGTTTACAGGTGGATAGACAGCAAGTATTGAGTTGTTTGAAGGTAGACAGACCACTAGAACAGGATGTTTACTGATGGATAAACGACAAGTACAGGTTGTTAGCAGGTGGACAGACAAGCGTAAGTTGCTTACAGGTGGACGTGCAATATGGACAGGTTGGTGTGAAAGGAAATCTTAAATGAGGCATGGGGTAGTAAACAGTGAATAACGAAAAAGCAAGGCAACGCTTGCTCCCATAATAAAACCAGAAAACATTTCTCTTCAGACCTCTGTCTGTTGAAGACATTCAACTCGTTTGCACCGAGTTATGGGCGTGTAATCACCTCCTCAGCTCAAAACAAGTCTTGAAAAGAAAAGAAAACAACGGATTTACAAAACAGAGATGCTGTCAAATAAATTAAACTAGTTTTAGCGGCGTCCTGCTGAACCGTAGGTCTTTCACACGGGAGGTACGTGCGGTGACGGCGCCAAAGCACGTGATGTTCATGTTGTTCAGAGCGGACTCTTCAGGCTGGCTGCGCCTGGTTGCCCACAGCGGAGGGAAACTCCAACACACAGGCAGAAAGCAGTTCTCCTCAAGGGGCGAAACTTTCAGTTTCAGGTGGGATTTCCTCTATCATGCTGAGTAGTTTCCCAACTGGGCTTGGTAGGCAGACACAATTCTTTTAAGGTGGACTAGTTTGATTGATTAATTGATTCATTCATTCATTCGTTTAATCATTCATTCATTCGTTCGTTCATTGTTCATTCAGTCATTCATTCTTTTTTTCGGTTATTCAGCCTTGCTGACCATACAAGTTTTTTTCAGAGCTGTCTCCACATTGGGGGAAAGAAACTTCCATCGTCAAAAAAAGCAAACAACAAAGACACTGTGTACACATTTACATCAACCGATCGCACAGCAGTTGAACTATGACAGCCGCGTGGAGGATGCTGGTCATTCCGTTTCATTTTCCGTTCCGAAATGAAGAGGAAAGAACCGCATCTGACTGCGTCAAGGTGACACTGGAAAGCCGTAGGGGCAAACAGACTCCGCAGAAGGGACAACCAGTTTCCAGTCTGGACAATGTGCACAGATTCAGTATGCTTCGTAGTTATCAGATGACATTAAAAAGTGGTGTGTGTGTGTGTGTGTGTGTGTGTGTGTGTGTGTTGTGTGTGGGGCTGTGTGTGTGTGTGTACGTGCGGCGTTTTGGTGTGAGTGTGTTGTGTGCGGGGCGCGGTGTGTGTGTGTGTGTGCGTGCGTGCGTGCGTGTGTGCGTGCGTGCGTGCGTGCGTGCGTGCGTGTGTGTGGTGTGTGTGTGTGTGTGTGTGTGCGTGTGTGTAAAACCACGCGCGCGCGCGTTACCGCAAACACGCACACATGATTTAATCCAACTTCGACACAAAATCAACCCCACCCACCCAACTTACAATTGACGTTGAGCTGGGTGGTGGGGCCAGTGGTGCTGCCGATGGCGTTGACCGCCACACAGTGGTACTGACCCTCATGGCCGGCGCCGACACGGGCGAGGGTCAGGCTGGGGCTAGCCGGGGTACCCCGGAGTACTGGCTGGAGCCGGAGGTGTCCAGGCGCAGCCCGTTCTTGTACCAGGTGAGGGTCTGCACAGCGGGCAGGGCCTGCACCTGGCAGGTGAGGGTCACCGACTGGGGCTCCGTGGCGCTCACGGTCGACTGGCCTCCTGAGATCTGGGGTTTGACTGCCAGGACACAGACAGACAGGTGAGCTGGTCAGCAAGGCCTCAGGTAAACTCACCTCCAGGCTCACCTGTCAGTACTTTGATAAATTTGTGAATCAATCCAATACTCGTTGGATCATTTCATGAACTAGTAACATTTAACAGAGCGATTCTGGACACGTTATTACACACTACAAAGGAATTGGTCCTCACAAGCTGCAGT
>CM031626.1:48473158-48513158 GCA_018398815.1 Conus ventricosus
TCTATCAAATAGACTGATAACACTTCTTTCTCCACTTATTCACAATTTGATAAATTGAACACGGTTAACAGGCATACTCTCTAAAGAGATATATAACCACATGCCTTGTTTATTCAAACAAGTATGTAATTAGTATGATACACCTGCACGCCAATCAAGCAGTCTGATAACCCTATCCACTTGTTTATCCAGTTGTTTACATGGTGATAATGTAAGCTTATCTAACAGGTATCCAATCTGCTAATGCAACTCCGCCACATCGCCTCAATTCGTAGATCTAATCTCGCAACAGCAAGGCTTGTCAATTCGCTTACTATTTCTCAGTTTTATTATTCTAATTCAGTGCTATGTGGCATACCAGCAAAACAAATTTCCCGGCTCCAGCGAATTCAAAAACAGCACAGCGCGACTCGTCCTCAATGGAAGAATATGAGATCACGTTACACCACTGCTGAGGGAGTTTCACTGGCTGCCTGTTACATGTCGTTGTCAGTACAGACCAGTCACTCTTGCCTTCCATTTCTTTGATGGTTCTCCTGCACCATGCCTGCCCTGCACGCTCTGCGCACACCAGTCATCACGTGCTCTTCGTTCTTCCGGTCAGAAACTCCTGAAGGTACCAAGGCGAAATCTAAAATCGTTTTTGGTGAGTGTTCTGTAACGTTTTACTGCCCCAACTGTTTGGAGCTCACTGCCCCCCATCTCATGAAACCAGCCCACTTCATCTATTTTCAAAGCACAGCTGACTGCTTTTCTTTTCAGCCAAGCATTCTGAGCGATGCCTTCCCCACGTTGTGTGCACACAGTAAGTTCTGTAGTGAGATAGCTGTTATAGGTGAATGAATGGAAATCTGAATGGAGTATGAAAGCGCAATGCGTTAATGAGCAGCGTTCAGTTAGAATTGCGCTACAGACATTCTATTTATCATCATTATTATGTCATAATTATTTTTTATTATTATTATTATCATCATCATTATTATCATTCTACTAAAGGAAGGATTTACTGTATTATCGCTCCCATCGGAACGTTTATGACAACAAACAGTATTCATATCAGCGTTCAACCACTTCAGAATAAGGTTTAAAACTATTAGACACAAAGAAATTAAATGATGATTAAATTCTTGAAGAACTGTGGGAAATTGGTTTTTCTTTTTTTGTTGTTGTAAAGATGTACAGAATTCAAACATACCTTCCAAACAATTATCGTGACTGAAAACATATACTGGAGTTGTTGCATAATGCAAGGAATATTCTCTCAATTTCTGAATTTTTAAAAAAGAAAAAATATTTTCTTAATTGTTCAGACTTATGTGATATTGTGCTGAAAATGTTTCTACCTGGTTTTACCTGAATTTGATTAACGAGTACGTATTCAAGGTTCTTAACATTACTGCTTCATCGTCTCCAGTCCCAAACCCCCCAAATCAAAAAAAGGAAGTAACCCAGAAAGAAGGGCAGGCAACGTGTCACAGAAGGCACACGACATGCAGACTACACGGCTACTACAGCTTGGCGCCTGGCTCTCTGACGTCACACACGACTTACAGCTGACGTAGACACTGACGTTTCCGCTGTCACTTACTCCCACGTCATTAGCGACTCGGCACTGATACGCGTCAACGTCAGAGCGGCTCAGTGAGGTCACAGTCAGCGCTGGAACTCGGAGAGTTCCGCCGCTATACTTGGAGGAGTTACTGGTGTTTATCACGTGGTTGTTCAACAGCCACTCCAGTGATGTAGCGGCTGGCTCCGCCTTAAAAGCACACGGGATGGTGACCGACTGGCCGTCGTTCTTGGTGAACTGATTCGCGTTGCCCGTGCTGATTTTAGGGGATCTGAGGAAAAAACAACAACACAAAACTGGTCCGAGTTCGATCCTGCAGGAAGACACAGCTCAGGCCAACAGCCCACCCAACCATGGCGGCCGTACTGGGTCTTGAAAGGATTACATCTTCAACCGAAATACAAGTCATAAACAACCTCGCCATTTGTGCTCTCTCATGATATGTAAAAATGCGTTGGATCTCTCTCTCTCTCTCCTCTTTCATTATCTCTGTTTCCACACACACACACACACCACACACACACACACACACAGATACACATACACACACACGCACGCACGAACGCACACATACACACGCACGCACGCACGCACACACACTCACGTCACACACACACACACACACACACACACACACACACACACACACCACACACACACACACACACAAAAAGCGCGAATTCACTGGACCCAACGGCCACACTCCGACGTGCACCAACATTATCACTGAACACAATCCTACATGCACCAACTATTAACACATACAATTATTTTCGTTCGCGCGCACGCACACACACACACACACACACACACACACACACACACACACACACACACACACACACACACACAAACACACACGCGCGCGCGCGCGCACGCACGCAAGCACACACACACTCTCTCTCTCTCTCTGAGAGACAGAGACAGACAGACAGACAGACAAACAGAGACAGAGAGAGAGAGACAAACAAAGTCCAGTTAACTCACATTTCACCAGCACAGAAATATTCCCCGTGGAAGCATTTCCCTGGCTGTTGACGACTGTGCATTCATAACTACCAGCATCAGCAGCGACTGCCTTCACGATTGTCAAGTCAGGATTTCCCACCGTGCCCCCAGAATACGGGGCGGAAGTGACGAGCACGCGGACGCCATTCTTAGTCCAAAGGACCTGGGTGGCCAAAGGATTGGCATTGTAAGAACAGGGAATAGTCAGCGAGGTCAGCTCTCTTGCTTCCAGGCGTGAAACGTTGGACACGATCTGGGGAGGAACTGAAAACATGGAACAGTCACTGGATTCCAAAGCAACACGACACAGCACGTGCAGGGAAGCGAAGGAAGAGAGGAATGGAAACGGACAGGAATGCGAGGTAGAGAAAAGGGAAGAAGACTGGGGCTACAAAGAAAAAGAGATGATGGGCCAGATGTGTTGGTTATACTAACAACAGTTGTCAAGTAGAAGAAGTAGCAGTAGCAGAAGCAGTATTAATAGCAGTAGTAGAAGGGAACATGATGGAATAGTCACTTTAGTCTTCAAAACAGTTTTTACAACATCATTAGTACCATACACGTTTATCTTTATGATTATGACGGTTACAATCATTACCATCTTATCATTAGTATCATACTATCATTGTTGTCATAATCATTATTACTGTTATATAAGTTTCAAATGAATACAATGAATGAGCAGATATATTTGTACACGTACATAAATGAACATCAATACACAGTAATCAGTTACCCAAACATTCATCATGATATGTCAAGGTCCAAGGATTAGTTCAAAACGAACATTAGCATCGTTAACCTGTAAAAGATTAATCAAAAAGATAGCCGACCTCCCAAGTTAGCCATTACTGTAAAACTCGGAGATCAGTGGCTAGAATCCCCATGGAGACTGGGATACACGCTTATGGTCAGAGTGTGTCCAGGGCAGAGCTGATACTGACACTGAACCGTCAAGCTGATGGGTCCGCGCCGACGGAACCCATGGCGTTGGTCACCAGACACACGTACACCCCGCGTCACTGCTCGTCACGGGGGACACGGTGAGCGGAGCGTGGCCAGCGTTCCGCCGATGTAACGCCCGTCGCGCTCAGCTGCACGCCGTCCTTGAGCCAGAGGAGGGAGACGGCGGAGGGTAGGCGGAAGTAGGAACAGGGGAGGGTGACGGAGGTGCCTTCCTGCTGGTGAACTGGGTCACCGTGGTGATGAACTCCGCAGGGTCTGTGGACACCCACGCCATTACTCACTCCGTCCGCCCAGCAGTCGCTTCACCATTATGTGCCCTATCGCAACTTCCGTGCCCCCCCCCCCCTCCCCCCCCCCCCACATGCACACACAGACATGCACACACAGACACGCACACACACAGAGGGACTTCTCCCATGCCATTCATTCTGCTCTCCAATACACAGCCACATACAGGCCCGCCAGTCAAAATCCAGAAATTACATTCATCGGGAACAACTGTTCACAGGACACACTGTACCGTTGTCGAGTCATTTGGGGAGTGGTCAATGGTGGGTTTTCTGATCCAGCATACACAGGACATCACCTGCTAAACCCCCTACTGGTCACAATTATTGCTTAGTCGCTGAGTCAGCGCCGGTGAGCATCCTCCTTCACAGGACTCCACCACGTCCATCCAGCTGACAGTCCCCGTGAACTTGAGACACATCACCATGGGTATCGAATAGCAGAGAAAATCAAAACGGAGATCACCATGACAGAAGGGCAGGAAAGGTCAATTCAATGGATAATTCATTTCAGATCATCAGCGAGGATGAAAATGATGGTGATGCTGAAAGTCTAATTCTGCTCTGGACTTCAAGACGGAGCTGTGTTCTATGACTCCCTTAAAAAAAAAACAGCTCAGCGTCAACCAGGCCCGAGAGATACAAACACCTGAAGCGTCGCCAGAAAATCTGGTAACTTTCTCGCAGATAAAACTCAACGGAGTGCTTGCAGTCTTCTCATTTGAGCCACAGTACACTCGACTAGGAATTGGAGCCAGCTGTGGCCGAAAATCACACAAATTGAGGTCTAGGGAGAGATTCGAACCCACTGACCTTCCAGACTACGTGACCAGACGCAAACCACTGCCCCATGGTCAGTCTCTTAGTTATGGTGTGTGTGTGTGTGTGTGTGTGTGTGTGTGTGTGTGTGTGTGTGTGTGTGTGTGTGTGTGTGTGTGTGCGTGCGAGTGTGTGTGTGTGTGTGTGTGTGTGTGTGTGTGTGTGTGTGTGTGTGTGTGGTGTGTGTGTGTGTGTGTGTTTGAGTGAGTGTGTGTTTCTACACATGCAAGTGCTTATCTTCATAACAGTATGGACACATACGAACAGAACACACACACACACACACACACACACACACCACACACACACACACACACACACACACTACACACACACACATGCAGAGGAGCAACAGACAGACAGACAAACAGACATACTGATCGACTGACCAATAGACACAGACAGACAGACAGACTGAGAATGAGGCACAGAGAGACAGTGGAGCAGTGCGAGACAGAGACAGAATCAGAGGCACAAGGGGGTTGGAGGTCAAGGGGCGGTAGGAGGGGAGGAGACAGAGAAAGACAGAACCAGGCACAAATCGGACCCACTCACAGTTAATGACAACGTTGACAGCGTCACTGAACCCTCGTCCCACGCTGTTGGTAGCGCTGCAGACATACGCCCCGGCGTCTGCGCTGGTTAGCTGGACAATGGTCAGACTGGGGAACGCCAGAGATGAGCCCTGGACCCTGCCCCCTGACCCGGACACGTCACCAACTGGCCGTCCTTGAACCAGCTGACGCTGAGCGGTGAGGGATTGGCGTCATAGGAGCACTCGATGGTGATAGATTGGGTGACGTCACGAATGTATGACGTGGCTTCCAACGTCATGACTGGGCATCTGTGTGAGAGACGGGTTTGGGGACCAGCATGGCCAGGACTGACGGGGCCCTCACCTCACCATGTGCCCGTGTTTTCTCCTGACGTGTCTTAAGTACTAACAATATTTTCAGAGAATTAAAATCTACTATCTAACATTTTCAAAATCATGTTTGTAACTCCAGCCTGGATGGCGATCACTCACCGTGTGCTCATTGTAATGGATTTGAAACAGACGAACGTTGAACGTCGTTATATCTTTGATGCAACGAAGTCCGTGCACAATTTGTGAACTCCATCCAAATTACACTCATGTTCTCTAGCTCTTATGGGGCAATCGTAATCTGCAAATGGGTACTAATATATCTAATAATTGAAAGTATCCACATTTTTTTTAAACTTTCGTAACCATTGCCATTTCGCTATTTGGAGCATGTGGCCAACTAGCACCATACTATCAAAATGCTGCCACTTCTTTCTAAAAAGGATCCTAGATCCTCTTATATCATAGACCAGTAATTTAGTCAAAAGAATATTTTCTCCTTGTCAGTCTGTATTGTTTTTTTTCCTTTGTTTTTCTACATAACATCCTTTAAACCCTTCATCAAAATAATCTACTTCATGCAAGTTCTAAAGTACAGTGTCATAATGATGAAAAACTGTTATTGGTTTGTTCCTGCAGTTGTGTTCACAATCAATGTACATAAATCCTTTCAACACAATTTGATGACCACCCCCGTCCTCCTCCCTTCCAAAAATCAGTTCTGAGCGTTTGACATCAATTTCTAAGTTCCCAACAGAAACGTTGAAATCCGAACCGCATATCTTGAAAACAGTCAACCCCTTGAAACGATGCAGCACTTTTGAATGATAGAATGTGACAACACAATCTACAAAAAACGTATTTGAATATTTTGAAACCAATTTCAAAAAGTCATATTCAAATACATACGTCATTTAGACCCTAGATTTTTTTTGGTACGTATATGACATGTTTCTCATAGAAAACAAGGGGCACAAGGAAAAGTCAAAGACTATTCCTTCACCGATACTGGCAAAAACAACAACAAAAATCATCCAGCTTTTCTCCATATCTGTCATTTTAACCTTTCTTTCCAAGCATATCTTGCTTCAAACAATGTAACCAGAAGAGGCATATCCTGAAATCTGGCAATTTGATGTTTGTTTATGCATGCAAGGGTAGATATGCGTGTGTTGTGTGTGTGCGCGCGCGCGCGAGTGTGTGTGTATGTAGTTGTGTGTGTGTGTGTGTGTGTGTGTGTGTGTGTGTCTGTGTGTGTCTGTGTGTGTTATGCGTGTGGTGTGTGTATCTGTGAGTGAGTGAGTGTGTGTGTGTGGTGTGTGTGTGTGTGTGTGTGTGTGTGTGTGTGTGTGTGTGTGTGTGGGTGTGTATGTGTGTTTGTGAGTGAGTGTATGTCTGCTACGTGCGTGCGTGCGTGTGTGAGTGTGTGTTTGTATGTGCGTGAGTGTGTGTGTGTTTGTGTGTGTGCATGCGTAATCAGAGTGGGTTTGAGTGTGAGAGTGTGCGTGCGTGCGTGCGTGCATGCGTGTGTTTGTGTGTGTGTGTGTGTGCATGTGTGTGCATGCGACCGCGCGCGCGCGCGTGTGTGTGTGTGTGTGTGTGTGTGTGTGTGTGTGTGTGTGTGTGTGTGTGTTGTGTAGAGTGCGTGCGTGCGCGCACGTGCTCTTACATGGGCGTGAGTGCTTGTATACCTGCCCGTTTATGTGTGCTACCGTCGCTAGGCACGGAAGGAGCGACAAGAAGGTGTTAAATACACAGATTCATTAAAAAGAAGATTAGCTGATCCGCAATAGATACACCATCACACTTGATAATAGCGCATTAGTTAATTATTATTATGATCAGACTAAGTCAAAGTGTTGTCCAAAAGCATGACTTGTCATTGGGGTTAAAGAGACCGGGACAGACGGCACGTGCAGCTGTTCCGGTTCACTGTCCGCCACGTCAGCACGGTCCCACGTGCAAAATTTAAAGTAGCCCACACGTTTTGTGGATAATGACAAAGTCAGAGCAGACTCTCCTGAACAGAATTCTTCGGCATAATGTTTCGAATTAATTGCCTGATGTAATAGAAAAATATTATAAGCAATTATTCGCAGATTATAAAAACCCGCACATGAAAGCAGCAAATAAAACAAACTACATGGTTTGAATCGTAACGGTAGCCACACTGGTTGATCATTAATATACCACTATGGTCCACATCAAACAATTTTGGCACTGACCGTGGGGAAATCCAACAAACAAACAAACTAACTAACACACATACTCCTTTATATAAATAACTTGTAGAGGACTTAGCAATACCAAGTGTTCTCAAAATTAGATATACAATATGACTAGTTCACAGAACGCCTTTCTTCAATGTCCAGTTTTTTCAGTCAGAATGTGTTTAGGCGCTATGTTAAGCAGTACACTTACCTTGTGTAAAGCTGGGCCATGAGACGCAATTATTGGCTTTTCTGGGCCATGACACAGTGAAACCTCCAACAAAGACGGCTTCCACGAGCAAGACAAACGTCTGTTTTTCAGCAATACCACAAGCACCTACATCGAAAGTATACTTGACGCACACTACGAACGCAACATTTCAAGAAACGCATAAAAGCATGTAAAAGAGGCCTGCAGCACGAGCATGTACATTATCCTTTTCTTCCTTGCGCCTGGACCCGAAGTTCCGAGTTCACTATGGGCAGTTTCTGTGTGTGGACATTTGTAGTCTCTACACGACGGTGTCCACATCTTGGCAAGGGACAAGGCGGGTAGCTTTTAACTTGGCAGCACAGCACTCATTACTCCCAATTTCTTCCATGTACGTTTCGTTTGCTGTCACGATCATTGGTTCATCTGTTGGGAAAAAAAACGAATGTTTTTGTCTGACATCACAGAAATGTTGTACTGCAAATGCATTCACGTATCCTAACGATATCTTTACGCTTTTTGATATTACAGATGGTGTCTGATTTGACAGAAACAGATTTCAAAGACTATGTGTATCTACGTTAAATTAATCCCCTGCGTTCTGCCTCCCCGTTTGCCATCCGTTCTCATCCTTCCATCCTCCTCTCCGGAATGTCTTCTTTGACAGAAAATTTTACATTGCACCATATTATATACATATTTTAGAGATTACAAATTATCTCTCAGTCATAAGAGTGGTGCTCAATCACACCAACTCCAATAGCACATCCAGCACATACTGTCACTTGCAAGGCAAATGCACGCTAAACTTTTTCTCATTACTCGTAAAAAAAATCCACAATTCTCCCTTCTCTGTTTTTATATTTAACAAACACCATTAAGCCACAAGAACAAAAATAATAATAATGAAAAAGCATCAGCATTTTACACTTCAACTTTCCTTCACATATTCTCTAAATACCGACACATTCCTTGATCTATATATGACATAACAGACACACTAGTGCACAGCACACGGTACTTACATGCAATGTCCAGTTTGGTCAGAGGGCTTAATCCCACACCCAGAGCGGAGGTGACCTGACACTGATACAGGCCACTGTCCGACACACGTGCACTGTGGATGGTCAAGGCGGACACCTCCAGTCACACGGCCGTCAGTGGAGGGCACGGACAGCAGGGCAGAGTTCTTCACCCAGCTGACGTTCAAGGCACCAGGGTTGGCGTCATAATTACTAGCAAGCGTCACGTTTCCACCCTTCATGACGTCATAATAATTTGACCAACACTGACGCGAGTAATGCCTTGATTTTTCGCGAAGTCGGAATAAACGGCGTAAATTTGGAAACGGTCAGGAAATCAGCCACAGCAGGTGAAATGAGAGAATACAAACATGATGGTATATTACATTGCAATGTATTACTACAGGTGTGTTAGTTTCTGAGACACTTCATCCTGAAAACATACCTAGGATATTATACTGATACAATTTCACATGCAGTGTATTCGTAAATCTGGAAATTCAAAGCAAGAGGAATAAAATAACACGATGACGATGGTAAACAATGGGTAAAATCACCCGCAGCACCAACAGTGGATATACCAGAAAAAAAGAATATATCAATGTAAGGATATTGTAAGTAAAGGAAAGGGGTCAAACTACAAAAAGATGAACGGGCAGAAAAAGGAAAGAGTTATGAACGAGACAGACGAAAAGACGAAAAGATTCGAAACGAAGAACATGGAGATTACAGAAAAAAAAGACTAGGGAGGAGTTTAAAACAGGACAGAAAACGGTACTGAACGAGAAAGTCAAGAGGATAAAAGAAGAGGATCTGTAGGATATTAAAACGAGTACAGAGAATACACGGCACACATGCTGAGGGCACAGAGCAATCAGACTGAATGTTCTTACATGGCAGGGCTGTGGAGAGAGAAAACAAAACCATACAGTTACACTCACAGCCCTGGTAAATACAGTATAAACGCATAAAGTGTCTGGTCACATAGGTCCTTACTTCAATATAATCATGTAGAGCGCTTTATGTAAGCAAATCTTGAAATTCTTAAAAAGTGCACAATTACCCATCTAAAACTTGAAAAAAAACGACTATGTAAAGATCATAATATGATAAATAAAAAACCAAGAATTCCATTTTGTGTTCGACTGCACCCATCCCTCCTCAAAAAAGTGTCTTATACATCATCAGTTCCAAACGACACGAACAGGTGTATCCGGTGTGTACCTGAGAGATGTTTGAACTGATTCTCCTCCTCAATCACAGCAATCGTCTCTGGGATGATATATGAAAAGCAGCAGTTCAACACTCAAGCAGATGATTGGACGATATTGTTAGACACATGCTGATGAAGATCATGTTGCAGAGACATGCAGATGATGAAAATGCAGTGGAGGGTAATGTTGCAAATTCATACTGATGCGGCTAGCGTTGCAAACCCATATACAGGTGAGGGCGACATTTTACAGGTTTGCTGATGAGGGTAACGCCATACATCCATGCATGTAAGGGTAGTGTTAAAGATCTGTGCTGATGAGGATAATGTTACAGATCTATACTACCGAAAGTATCATATAGACACGCTGATGATGATAATGCTACAGATCTATACTAACGAAAGTAATGTCATATGGACACGCTGATGATGTTAATGCTACAGATCCATGCAAATGAGGGTGATGTTACATATCCATGCAAATGAGGGTGATGTTACACATCCATGAAAATGATGGTGATGTTACATACCCATGCAGATGAGAAAAACGTTACATATCCACGCAGATGAGAGCGATATTACAAATCCATGTAAATTAGGTAATGCTACATATATATTATGTATACTCTCTTGCCTCCCTGTCCTGCCTTGAGCAGAACCACATCGTCACAGGCTGGCTGTCAGAGCGCGTGCCAAGTGCGAGTGGCGAAGGCAATGTGGAAAACATGGGAGAGAACTCGGGCAGAAGTCTGTACGAGCACCACACAATCGTACAGCAGGACACCCACTCCGGTCTGACGGCACACAATCCTCGCATAATTCAGATCAGCAGTGCCGGCTGTGGCGCCTGCTTTCTTCTGCTCCGAGGGGAGAGTTTTCTCCCCTTCCACCTGCTCGATCAGCCGTCCTGGACGACCTGGTGTGGAGGGACCAACCGCACCTCGGTAACTGTGTGTGTTTTGACAGAGACAGCTTGACAGCAGAAGAAACTCTAGAGACAGCTTGACAGCAGAAGAAACCCTAGAGACAGCTTGACGGCAAAGAAACTCTAGAGACAGCTTGACGGCAGAAGAAACTGTAGGGAGACAGCTTGACGGCAGAAGAAACTCTAGAGACAGCTTGACGGCAGAAGAAACTCTAGAGACAGCTTGACGGCAGAAGAAATTCTAGAGACAGCTTGACGGCAGAAGAAACTCTAGAGACAGCTTGACAGCAGAAGAAACTCTAGAGACAGCTTGAAGGCAGAAGAAACTGTAGCGAGACAGCTTGACAGCAGAAGAAACTCTAGAGACAGCTTGACAGCAGAAGAAACTGTAGAGAGACAGCTTGACAGCAGAAGAAACACTAGAGACAGCTTGACGGCAGAAGAAACTGTAGAGAGACAGCTTGACAGCAGAAGAAACTCCAGAGACAGCTTGACGGCAGAAGAAACTCTAGAGACAGCTTGACGGCAGAAGAAACTGTAGAGAGACAGGTTGACAGCAGAAGAAACTCTAGAGACAGCTTGACGGCAGAAGAAACTGTAGAGAGACAGCTTGACAGCAGACGAAACTCCAGAGACAGCTTGACGGCAGAAGAAACTCTAGAGACAGCTTGACAGCGGACGAAACTCTAGAGAGACAGCTTGACAGCAGAAGAAACCCTCCTCAGACAAGTGTTTTGACCATGAACTCTTTACACTCTAAGGGAGCCGGGTCGCATCCAGGTCATGACCCCAAGATGCCCTTCCACTGCAACATTGTTTTCCTGGCGTTGCCTGGGTTCGAACCTGCAACTTTTGGATAGCTGGGTGTCTCAAGGCGTGCCTTTTTTTTTAGACAGATGCCTTGTCCTACTGCTAACGGGACACCTGTTTAACTTTTGTTCCTCCTCGACCAGATCCAGCTGTAACTCTTTTCGGCTGCCTCTGCCATTACCTTCAGGGTTCTGGCCCTCTTCTTACCTGAAATATTGAACTGTTTTATGATACCATATAGTGGCTAATGAGCCTATAAATCCCCTTGCTCCAACTTCTACGGCCAGAACCTGGGCCTAGAAGCCGGATTCCCTGCAGCTGATCGCTAGACTAGCATACTTCTCAGTCTTGCAGAACAGCAAGGATGAATTCTGCTTTGCTCGTCTGACACTTAAAAGGATGCTCAACTTTGACTGTTCCGTTCCGTTATGTCCAAGCAACAAAAGCTGGCTATTTGTGGGATGTGAAAAATTAAGACAGATTTCAATGTTGAAAAGGTTTCTGACGTGGAAAAAGAGACCTTTTTAGTCATTGTAAATTGGTTGCACGAGGACTTTCTTTTTTTTTAACCCAATATTTGGCTTGTGCAAGGTCTCTTTTCCTTAACGTTAGTACCGTGTGGTAAAATTCCGTTATTAACCAGATGGGAACACTTTTGCCTCTTGCGGATTAGACAGATTAGTTTTTATTTGTTTATGTGTTTAATTCCTTTTGAAAATACCTCGTTTATGATGAGGGAGTTTGCTTATTGTTGTGTAAAAAATTGAAAAGTGCGGCAGTGAACTCCACTGCGCGTCAGGCACGGGTTTCATTAGATGCTACAACAGCATGTTCGGAAGCATTCTTGAGTGTAACCCCTGAGTAGAAAGATTCGTTTGTGACACCTCCTGATACGTTGACCTGCAGAGCCCCACCTCCACCCCCACGTCCTCCTCACTGTTACGTTCATGGGTCTGTGGGCATTGTGGATTGTCAGCGCAAACGAGTGTTAGGACTGAAGGGGCTGACTGATTTAAACTTTGCGAGGAATTTGTGCCGTTAAACCTGTTTGTGTCTTACTGTACGACTCTGTGGTACTCGTAGAAACTGCTGCCTGCGTTCTTTCCTTGTTTTTCCAGATTGCTTTATCCACTCGTGCATTACACACGCCAAAGACAGACAGTCTCTGACAATGTGATTCAGCTTTTTTTTTTGGTTAAAAATCCAGCGCTTCTGTAAACAAACAAGATTAATATCGTCTTAAAGACCTAAAGTTCTGCAAACTCAAGGTCGCAAAATACACCGCCCAATTTTCTGTTCTACCATATTAGCTAAAGATGTACAGCAGCCACCGGTTCCTCTTGAGTTACACGGATAGAAAACATAAACCGTCTACTAGCGACAAATGAACGTGTGCAACCCAGTCGAATTAGCATACTGCAACACAGCAGTTGAATTAGCATACTGCCAACACAGCAGTTGAATTAGCATACTGCCAACACAGCAGTTGAATTAGCATACTGCAACACAGCAGTCGAATTAGCATACTGCCAACACAGCAGTCGAATTAGCATACTGCCAACACAGCAGTTTTGACTGAAAGGCATTTAGCCGACAGTACGCTGTTGACGGCGTGTTGTTTCATAGGATCTGGCACTGGGCATCAAAATATTTTGTAGAAAACATGCCACCACTGTTTCTTTCCCGCGTTCCATAAATGATAACATCTCCGAGAGGTGGACGGGAAGGGGGCGGCCCTTTAGGTCTATTCCTTTAGGTCTATTCCTTCAAGGTCTATTCCCTTTAAGTCTATTCCTTCCAGGTCTATTCTCGTTAAGTCCGGGTTAGGGATAGGGTTAGGGTTAGGGATAGGGTTAGGGTTAGGGTTAGGGATAGGGTTAGGGTTAGGGATAGGGTTAGGGATAGGGATAGGGATAGGGTTAGGGATAGGGTTAGGGTTAGGGATGGGTTAGGGTTAGGGTTAGGATAGGGTTAGGATAGGGTTAGGGTTAGGGTTAGCCGCGCGTAGACTTACAGGGAATAGACCTTGAAGGAATAGACCTAAAGGAAATAGACCTAAAGGGATAGACCTATAGGTACCTCCCCGACGGGAAGATCTCAATTCTTGCTCCCATACCAAACAAAGCCAAGAAGCAGGTCGGGAATTAAAAGGAAGGGAGAGCACTCACAGTTGACCTGCACCTGCAGGTTGCCTCCCTCGCCCTGCCGACGTTATTGTCCACCACGCAGCGGTACAGGCCTACGTCACTGTTGTCCAAGGTGAGGATGGTGAGGGCGGGGGTGGTGCCGGCTGTACCGCCGGCGTATTTCGAAGGGGAGCTGATGGAACTGATGGGTGTTTTAGCTCTGGACAATCGGTCCGTGCATTGAACTGGTTTAATTATTGTGAAATGATATTCAAATTGCTTTTTAAACTCCCTCTCCCCCCCTCTCTCTCTTTTTCTCTCTCTCGCTCTGTCTCTCTTTCTTCCATCCCCTCCCACTGATGAAACAATTGCCCCTATTTTGCCCTGAAATGCGCTTTTAGACTGCAATTCCTCGGATTGCTTGTACATTATCTCCCTCAATAACCCATCTCTGCACCACACACACACACACAACGACACACACACACACACACGCGCGCGCGCGCACATGCACACACGTAGGCACAGATACATGCACATTCGCACACACTCATACACACTTTTCCCCTTCCCTCTCTATCCGTCTGTCTGTCTGTCTCTGTCTGTCGGTCTCTATCTCTCTTTCTCTCTCTCTCTCAGACTCTCTTTCTCTAGCTCTCTCTCTCTCCTCCTTCTCTCTCTCTCTCTGTGCATGCGTGCGTGTGTATGTTCCGAATTCCGTACATATTTTGTCATGTTCATTTTACTGTCTGATTTTATAACAGGCTAATTATTGTACGTTTTAGTACATTTCCATTTCAGATCATTACATCTCATGCTGTTCCCCCTCTCCCTTCCATCCTCTCTCTCTCTCTCTCTCTCTCTCTCTCTTTTTCTCCTCCCCCCCCCCTCCCCCCCCCCCCTCCCCCAATTTCATCTCACTTTGCTTATACCCTCTACGTATTTTCATGCCTTGCGAAAAATGAATACATGTTGTGGCTCTCTCTCTCTCTCTCTCTCTCTCTCTCTCTCTCTCTCTCTCTCTCTTGCGTGCGAACGTGCGTGTATTTGTGTGTTCAAAAAATATTACGCACTTTGTCATATTCACTTCACTGTCTGTTTTCATACATGCCAATCTTGTACGTTGTAGTACACTTACATATGTTTCCCAGCCCACCTCACTCCCTACCCCCGCTCTCTCCTTCCTCTTCATTATTGTTATTCTCATTTTTTTTCTTTTTTTTCTTATTTTGTTATTATTATTTTTTGTTGTTGTTTTGTTTATTATTTTTCTTATTTTTTGTTTTGTTTTCATTTATCTTCTATTTTCATTTGAAGTTCCTCTATGATTACATGACCGCTTTGCTTGCTTTTTTGATTTCTTACATTAATTGATTTCACTGCATGTTGTAGTCCCTACTCAGGGCGAGGACTGGATGTAAAAAAGCACGTTAGTGCTTATCTATTATCCTCGTAAATAAAGAATTTTGTCTTGTCTTGTCTTGTCTCTCTCTCTCTCTCTCTTTCTCTCTCTCTCTCTCTCTCTCAGACTCTCTCCGCTCTCTCTCTCTCTCTCTCCCCTCTCTCTCTCTCTCCTCTCTCTCTCTCTCTCTCTCTCTCATACACACACAGAGTCGTGGTGCCCACCCTGTCAGGCTGTCAATACGGTGCCAGAAGACAGTGGTGTAGGCAGGCACGCTGTTGATGTTGCAGGACAGCGTCAGGTCGGAACCAGAGACACCGCTCACCGGGTTCTGACTGTACGTGATGATGGGAACGTCTGCAATCGGTACCACACCCAGTCATTGGGCTGTCTGCATCATTGCAACACCGCACGCGCACACGCCGCAAACACGCACGCGTCCACACGCGCGCGCACGCACACTCGCACGCATACACGCGCAGACGCACACGCGCGCGCGCGCGCCTACTAAGTGTCCATGTAATTTCTACATACTGCAAGATAAAAGCGAAAGAAAGTAAAAAAACCAAACAAACATGGATTTCTGATGTTGTTTCTTTTCATTTTTACTGTATCCATATCAACATTTAAAAAGGAAATACAAGCTGATATTTTACATCAGTCACACGCCAAACTATCGCCATTACATGACAGACAACTCCTCTCTTGAAAAACACAACACACAACAGACAACAACCAAGACAGACAGACAGACACACACACACACACAAGTAAAATGATTATTTGTATACAAGAATTGAACTTGATATAGACATTGTGCTCTCTCTCTTTATAACCACACACAACACACACACACACACACACACAACACGTCAATGCAGTCATGAATACATTAAAATGCACCTTCTCTTTATATTTAACTTAAAACGTCTGTGATAAACAACTGCCTTGTATATGTGAGTGCGTGTGCGCGCTTGCGTGCGCATCTGTATGTGTGCGTGCGTGCGCTCGTATGTGTGTGTGTGTGTGTGTTGTTTACCTCTCTCTGTGTGTGTGTGTGTGTGTGTGGTGTGTGTGTGTGTGTGTGTGTGTGTGTGTGTGTGTGTGTGCTGTCTGTCTGTCTTGGTTGTCTGTCTGTCTGTGTGTCTGTGCACACGCCTGTGGTGGGTCTAACGAGCAAAGAACAGGACGTGACATAATTCTAAAGTACATAGAGCTGCAAGAAATTCAGCTGGTCTCTTCGGAAAACCGCGCCGTCTCATACAGCTATTCCAGGACCTGCGCTTTATAAACCAGCCGTATGCTCACAGCTCTTCAGACACCCAGTTGGACAGAAAGCCGCCACGGGCACTGGACTCACAGCGCACAGTCAGGTAGTTGGCGGTGCCGTTGGTGGTGCCCTGGCTGTTGGAGGCGCTGCACAGGTAGAAGCCCACGTCCGCCCTGGCCACGTTGTTGAAGACCAGGGAGGGGGAGACCACCGTGCCTCCGGACAGCCGCCCCGACCTCATGTCCACCGGCACGCCGTCCTTGTACCACGTGACCGATGTCAGGAGCGGGTAGGCGGTGATCTCACAATAGATCGTGGCGGTGGACCCCTCTGTCGCTGTGTAGTTGATGCTGCCGCCCGAAATCTGCGGAGGGTCTGCAAGGGGAAGACGCCAGTGACGGAAAAGAGTCGTAAGAACAGGGCGGAACGTTGGACCCGTGCAACTCTAACGTTAAATACACATATCTCGGCTTCTTGACATCTGAGGTGGATCTGATAGCGAAAGCGCCAGCAAAATCAACGACTGCACGTAACATAGCAGGACAGGAAACACCCACGATCTTCACGACACTCACCTCGTTTTCCTGAAATCTAGGGGAGACGTGATGTGGGGCGGGTCTAAGTCGTTCAGATATCCTTAAAACTGTCCGCAGTAGAGGCAAAAACTTGAACAATGACGTGGGGAGAGTAACGAACAACTATGGTATCTCTGTGTTTTGTGTAATCTAGCTAAAAACCAGAAACCATCAAACCGATGGTCTGTCGCTATTCCCCAAGGAAAACTAAAACTTCCAACATAACTCATAATCTTCATAGGTCAGCCGACCACGAAGGTTACAGCAGGAGAGCTTCAAACGTACAATACATTAGAATTACATCCCCATCAAATAACAAGCTCATATTTTCACATTCAGTCACACGCCCAAACTATCGCCCCATTACATGACAAGAACAACTCACTCTCTGTGCAAAAAAACAACAACCCATGATCACTGTCCAAAATAAGTGTGCAGAAAAGGGGCAGATTGTCTCCCCTTTTCAACCAAATCTTAAGCGACACGCCGGGAGCTAGTCATTTGGATAAGACGATAAACCAACGTTCACAACACTTTGGCACGTCAAAACCCATGGCAACAAATACATTTCCTAAGGCAAAAAGTTCTGAAGGGACTATTCACTTCAAAGGTAAATTCCAACAAATTTTAAATGTAAATAATAGCGATTAATGGGGGTTTTCAAGTGCTCTGAAATATGCCCACACCTGTTCTAGCTTGTGTCTTGCCTGTATTGAAGGAAGGTCGAGCAGGCATCGCATAGTTTCAACTAGTGTCCTGATATGTTACCTTGTGGTGTGACTGATGATAATATACAGTTAATAATAAGACAGTCATTTATTTTGTTGAAGTGTATGCTTGTGTCATAAATTGTCATCAATCATAATTGCAAGTTTACCTGAAATCATTTTGGTTGATATTTCAAGAAAGGGGACATAAAGGAAATGGTTCTGATGAGGGTAATAAAAAGAAATGCTTTCTTGTCAATTGTTATTGATAAGGGTAACAAAGGGAAATTGCTTCTTTCTCTCTCTAATATGGGTAGTAAATCGAAATCTTTTCTTGGTTAGCGATTCATATAAAGGTCTATGTCGTTGTGTTTGTCCACTTAGAATAATAGGACTAATTTTCATGGCCTGTGGTTGGACTCTGGGGAAGAAGGGGAGGATTCAAAAGGACAAAAAAAGTTTCATGGCAATGGACACTGAAAGATGGAGGAGGAACAAAGTATTAAAAGACAGTTTAACTGTGCAGGCTTCCAGTGCCACGGACTGGGCACGTGTTTAATTGTTGGTGCCAGGAAATGGGCATGCATTGACGTTAGGGTTTCGCCAGGTTACGGGCATTGCTACCTTCCAGGGGTTGGGAGGACATCTTCAAAATGGGACCGTCAAGGAACGCCCAAGAACAATGACTTTGAAGAGCTGCCTGGAGTGAAGTGCCAGAAGCAGGAGTGGAAAAGGAAATCTTACGGACTGTGGTGATGTTAAATCTTGTTTCCCCTCCTCTGTCCTTACCCAGGCCATGGCAGACAAAAAAAAAAAACTTATTTCTTTATGTGAATAAAAGGGTGTGGCTTAATACGGTTTCAACAGAGTATCCTTTCCCAGTGTGTGAACATGTTTTTGATTTGATTTGGAGCGTCAGAGAGTACAGATAGCAGGCACCCATACAAGCATTTATAGGTATTCTTTATTCTCTCTATCTGGCACTTTCTTTACATATGATAGTGGCTCACATTGCATCTCTTACAACAGCCCGAAACTCAAGCAGACAAAATGTTGTTATGACGACGAATTTATACGCCATGCAAACTTCAACTAAAGGGACAGTACTCAGTAATGACTTCCTGAAGAGTGACGGGCTGATTCGCTCCAGTTGGACACACTTCACAATCGTCGTTTCTTATTATTCATGAATCCGTTTACGATTGGCATTTCACTGATGTGGCCCAATGGACCATGAGGGGCCATGCCGGGGTTCTCATCTCGACAGTCATTTCCATACTCGAAAGAAAAATTCATAACACTTAACCCCCCCCCCCCCCCTCTTAAAACACACAAAATTTGCTTTAAAATTTCTTTCGTTGAATCTTAGATCAAACGAAAAAAAATTACCTTTCAGAAAGTGGAAAAAATCATATCAGGTGGGACAGCTCTGACCAAGGTTTATCGTATAGAACACAATTGTTATCTGACCAAGGTTTATCGTATAGAACACAATTGTTATCTGACCAAGGTTTATCGTATAGAACACAATTGTTATCTGACCAAGGTTTATCGTATAGAACACAATTGTTATCTGACCAAGGTTTATCGTATAGAACACAATTGTTATCTGACCAAGGTTTATCGTATAGAACACAATTGTTATCTGACCAAGGTTTATCGTATAGAACACAATTGTTATCTGACCAAGGTTTATCGTATAGAACACAATTGTTATCTGACCAAGGTTTATCGTATAGAACACAATTGTTATCTGACCAAGGTTTATCGTATAGAACACAATTGTTATCTGACCAAGGTTTATCGTATAGAACACAATTGTTATCTGACCAAGGTTTATCCTATAGAACACAATTGTTATCTGACCAAGGTTTATCCTATAGAACACAATTGTTATGAGAAGTCTGATGTTCTTGCGATGTCCGGGCGACATTTTCTTGATTATTGTAAAAACGTTTCTTTCATATGTAACATATATATATTTGTTTCATTCTTCATTGGCACATCACAGTGCAGTCCCTGAGAAAGGTTTTTAAACCGAAATATTGGACTAATAAAACTCCAAAATCTACAGTGGGTTCCTGTTTTATTTCTTCTTTATTTCAAACAAACCAACAGGAGAACCACGTGGCAAAACGTCGGTGCGGCATTAGAGGAGGATTTATTACTGAAATTATATGTATATATATATATATATATATATATATATATATATATATATATATATATATATATATATATATATGTGTGTGTGTGTGTGTGTGTGGTGTGTGTGTGTGTGTGTGTGTGTGTGTGTGTTTAATACTCTAGCTGTGCATGCTACAGCATTCCAATGTCCTCCTGCAGTCGGTTTGGCTGTAAATAACGTGTAGCATATCTGCAGTTTGCATTCATCGATGGATAAAACTTTGTACACAATGAGTTTAAAACCTACAAAAAACAACGGACACATTAGTTATAATCCACGGGGATCCGTAACTTAATCTTTTTCTTCCATTCTTCAGCCCGCAAACCAACCCCTACATCTTTCTCATCTGCGTAGCAGCAGTTCTGCAGTATGCTGGATTTGCATGACGTTATTAAACCACGTTATTCAACGCCCATCTTGCGCCGAATTCGACAAGATAAGTGATTTGCTCGTCCTTCGTTTTCATTAACCAGAATGTTGTTTAACTTGCCTAGAGAAAACCTAAGAGGTCGAAACGCGTCGTGTTTTGGTCTTGAAATTCGTTTGTCCCTGTTATCTGGCTGATTTGATATGATTTCTTTTTGAAATTTATTAAACCATGGTATTTTTTTCCCTCTGTCTTCTCGCCAGTGTCTTATCCCAGTTTTGTGACCACACCTGAACTAAACGACACTTCACAAAGTAACTCACACTGGACGGTGACGGGAAAGTCAGCAGATTTCGTAGTACCACTGTCAAAGTGGGAGCCTGACAGGTGAGGGTGAAGGAGGGTGCCCCGGCGTTACCGTCAGCGTCAAGATGCTCGTCTCTCTGTGACTGGAGGTAAAGGCGTGGTCAGCGTGATGTCACGACAACATACTGACACGCCCTCACCCGACGTTTTCACTCTCCCACGCATTAAGCCCCTCTTTCAGCGTCACTCATGCTCATTGTTACGTCATTATCGCTATCTCCAGATCAGTCCTCTGCTTATCCCCTTCACTCTTATTGTGTTATCATCGCCACAAATGACGTCATGATCACCGTGAGGTCATCATCACTGCTTTGACGACACGTGAACAGACACTGAAACAGATACCTGACATAGTTCCCTGTGAAAGACACTGAAACAGATACCTGACATAGTTCCCTGTGAACAGACACTGAACAGATACCTGACATAGTTCCCTGTGAACAGACACTGAAACAGATACCTGACATTGTTCTTGTGAACAGACACTGAAACAGATACCTGACATTGTTCCCTGTGAACAGACACTGAAACAGATACCTGACATTGTTCTGTGTGAACAGACACTGAAACAGATACCTGACATTGTCTGTGTGAACAGACACTGAAACAGATACTGACATTGTTCCTGTAACAGACACTGAAACAGATACCTGACATTGTTCCCTGTGAACAGACACTGAAACAGATACCTGACATTGTTCTCTGTAAACAGACACTGAAACAGATACCTGACATTGTTCTGTGTGAACAGACACTGAAATAGATACCTGACATTGTTCCCTGTGAACAGACACTGAAACAAATACCTGACATTGTTCCCTGTGAACAGACACTGAAACAGATACCTGACATTGTTCTCTGTAAACAGACACTGAAACAGATACCTGACATTGTTCTGTGTGAACAGACACTGAAACAGATACCTGACATTGTTCCCTGTGAACAGACACTGAAACAGATACCTGACATTGTTCCCTGTGAACAGACACTGAAACAGATACCTGACATAGTTCCCTGTAAACAGACACTGAAAAGATACCTGACATAGTTCCCTGTAGAACAGACACTGAAACGATACCTGACATAGTTCCCTGTGAACAGACACTGAAACTGATACCTGACATAGTTCCCTGTGAACAGACACTGAAACAGATACCTGACATTGTTCCATGTGAGCAGATACTGAAATACATACCTGACATCTTGTGTGTGAACAGACACTGAAACAGATACCTGACATAGTTCCCTGTGAACAGACACTGAAACAGATACCTGACATTGTTCTGTGTGACAGACAAAGAAATAGATACCTGACATTGTTCTCTTTTAACAACATTAAAACAGATACCTGACATAGTTCCCTGTGAACAGACACTGAAACACATACCTGACATCGTTCTCCGTGAACGACACAGAAACAGATACCTGACATCGTTCTCTGTTAACAGACACAGAAACAGATACCTGACATCGTTCTCTGTCAACAGACACAGAAACAGATACCTGACATTGTTTCATGTGAACAGACAAAGAAACAGATACCTGACCTCGTTCTCTGTTAACAGACATAGAAACAGATACCTGACATTGTCCTGTGTGAACCGACACAGAAACAGATACCTGACATTGTTCTCTGTTTACAGACACCGAACAAGACCCCGGGCTCTGCTGCCTGCGCTAACAGTGGACAGAGACCAAAGGGGAGACAGAACGCGGTCTCACATCTCCAGCTGGTCACGGTCGGTGTAGACCTGGGTGGAGGAGGTGAAGGTGTCCGAGTCCAGTTTGCTGTTGTTGCCGAACTGCCAGTCGACACTGGGGGCGCTGCTCGACGCCCCGTCCACCAGGCACTGCCACGTGCTGCTGACGCCACTGACCACGGAGGAGGGGCCCGTGATGATGGGCGTGTCAGGACCCTCTGGCGGCAGAAAGGGGGGAGGGGATGTAAATCGGAGGGAGGATTCGGGGAAAGGTTGCAGTTGTGTGTGTGTGTGTGTGTGTGTGTGTGTGTGTGTGTGTGTGTGTGTGTGGTGTGTGTGTGTGTGTGTGTGTGTGTGTGTGTATGGTGTGTGTGTGTGCTTGTGTGTGCGTGTGTGTGTGTGTGTGTGTGCGTGCGTGTGTGCGTGCGTGGTGGTCGTGTGTGTGTGTGTGTGTGTGTGTGTGTGTGTGTGTGGTGAGAGAGAGAGAGAGAGAGAGAGAGAGAGAGAGAGAGAGAGAGAGAGAGAGAGAGAGACAGGATCAATTAGATGTGTATGAAAGATATATCATGTGGTATATGTATTGTCCCTCAGACTTCACTAAGGTTATTTCTGCAGCTTCGTAGAAAGAAATGTGGATTCATTTGGATAATATTCAACACAGACAGAGGCCATTGTGCAAATGTCCGTCACAGTAGGACACAATGCTAAAAGGAAGACCGCTATGCCACACATGCTTGTCTTTTAACGTCCTCTTATGAGAGGGTTTCTTGGTGCTCTGTGGTTTACATCTCCGTGGGACACTTTGAAGGGTATCAGCAGTGACGACAGGACGCACTGGAAGTGTGGTGGCAAGGTGAACTGGTACAGCGAGGACAGAACAAACTGATGGTGTGAGGACGGACGACTGGTAATGTGAGGGCGAGACATACTAAAAGTGTAAGGACAGGATATGTTGGTGACATGGAGGCAGGATAAACAGCAAATGTGACAACAGGTAAAACAGGGAATATACGGACAGAATGAATTTTTAGTGTCAGGACATGGTGAATCGGTAGTTTCAGGACAGGATAATTCAGAAGTGTGGCGACAGCTTAGACTGGGAATATACGGACATACTGGTAATCTGAAGACACGATAATTATGTTTGTTGTGGGGGAGCAGAATAAGTCACCAGAAAGGGGTTGACTGACAGCGAGGGTACAGGATAAAGTGGTAGTGGGGAGACAGGATGAATGATTAGGGCAAAGGATAAAGTACTGGTACGACGACACAATAAGCTTGCAATGTGAGGACAGGGCAGATAAGTAGTTCGATGACAGCATGATGTCGTGATGTCAGTACAGACTGAACTTAGGCTGTGAGGATAGGACAATTTGACAGTGTAAATACAGACTGAACTTAGGCTGTGAGGATAGGACAATTTGACAGTGTGAATCAAGAATAATCAATACTGTGGGAACAGAATAAATTGATAGCGTTGGGACAGATTGAATTGGTAGCGTTGCCACAGAACAAATTGATTGCGTTGGCACAGAAGAAATTGATAGCGTTGGCACGGAAGAAATTGATAGCGTCGACACAGAAGAAATTGATAGCGTTGGCACAGAAGAAATTGGTGCTGCGTTGACAGGATGTTCTGCCAGTGTGGGGACAGCAAATACTACATATATGAGAACATGACTAACTCTTAGTATCAGGATATGATCAATTGATAGTGAAAGGACTGTTTGAATTCGTAATGTGTTGATGAAAATTGGTATTGTGTGACGCGAATCAGTATTGTGTGGAGCGTATCACTTTGCAATGTGTGACATAGATCAGGATTGTGTGGAGTATGTCACTTTGCAATGTGTGACATAGATCAGTATTGTGTGGAACACATCACTTTGCAATGTGTGACAAAGATCAGTATTGTGTGGAGTATGTCACTTTGCAATGTGTGACATAGATCAGTATTGTGTGGAACACATCACTTTGCAATGTGTGACAAAGATCAGTATTGTGTGGAGTATGTCAATTTGCAATGTGTGACAAAGATCAGTATTGTGTGGAGCACATAACTTGCAATGTGTGACAAAGATCAGTATTGTATGGAGCATATCACTTTGCAATGTGCGACAAAGATCAGTATTGTATGGAGCATATCACTTTGCAATGTGTGACATAGATCAGTATTGTGTGGAGCACATCACTTTGCAATGTGTGACAAAGATCAGTATTGTATGGAGCATATCACTTTGCAATGTGTGACAAAGATCAGTATTGTATGGAGCATATCACTTTGCAATGTGCGACAAAGATCAGTATTGTATGGAGCATATCACTTTGCAATGTGCGACAAAGATCAGTATTGTGTTCAAGATCATTTGGTAATGTGTGACATGGATCTGTACTGTGTGGACAGGATCCATTAGTAGTGTGAAAAGGATCTGTACTGTGTGGACAGGATCCACTAGTAGTGTGAAAAGGATCTGTACTGTGTGGACAGGATCCATTAGTAGTGTGAAAAGGATCTGTACTTTGTGGACAGGATGCATTAGTAGTGTGGCATGGATCTGTACGTGTGTGGACAGGATCCATTGGTAGTGTGAAAAGGATCTGTACTGTGTGGACAGGATCCCTTGGTATTGTGAAAAGGATCTGTACTGTGTGGACAGGATCCATTAGTAGTGTGAAAAGGATCTGCACTGTGTGGACAGGATGCATTAGTCGTGTGAAAAGGATCTGTACTCTGTGGACAGGATCCATTAGTAGTGTGACATGGATCTGTACTGTGTGGACAGGATCCATTAGTAGTGTGAAAAGGATCTGTACTGTGTGGACAGGATCCATTAGTAGTGTCAAAAGGATCTGCACTGTGTGGACAGGATCCATCAGTAGTGTGAAAAGGATCTGTACTGTGTGGACAGGATCCATTAGTAGTGTGAAAAGGATCTGTACTGTGTGGACAGGATCCATTAGTAGTGTGAAAAGGATCTGTACTGTGTGGACAGGATCCATTAGTAGTGTGAAAGGATCTGTACTGTGTGGACAGGATCCATTAGTAGAGTGAAAAGGATCTGTACTGTGTGGACAGGATCCATTAGTAGTGTGAAAAGGATTTGTACTGTGTGGACAGGATCCATTAGTCGTGTGAAAAGGATCTGTACTGTGTGCACAGGATCCCTTGGTAGTGTGAAAAGGATCTGTACTGTGTGGACAGGATCCATTAGTGGTGTGACATGGATCTGTACTGTGTGGACAGGATCCATTAGTAGTGTGAAAAGGATCTGTACTGTGTGGACAGGATCCATTAGTAGTGTGACATGGATCTGTACTGTGTGGACAGGATCCATTAGTAGTGTGACATGGATCTGTACTGTGTGGACAGGATGCATTCGTAGTGTGAAAAGGATCTGTACTGTGTGGACAGAATCCATTAGTAGTGTGACATGGATCTGTACTGTGTGGACAGGATCCACTAGTAGTGTGACATGGATCTGTACTGTGTGGACAGGATCCATTAGTAGTGTGAAAAGGATCTGTACTGTGTGGACAGGATCCATTAGTAGTGTGACATGGATCTGTACTGTGTGGACAGGATCCATTAGTAGTGTGAAAAGGATCTGTACTGTGTGGACAGGATCCATTAGTAGTGTGAAAAGGATCTGTACTGTGTGGACAGGATCCATTAGTAGTGTGACATGGATATGTACTGTGTGGACAGGATCCATTAGTAGTGTGAAAAAGATCTGTACTGTGTGGACAGGATCCATTAGTAGTGTGAAAAGGATCTGTACTGGGTGGACAAGATCCATTAGTAGTGTGAAAAGGATCTGTACTGTGTGGACAGGATCAATTAGTAGTGTGAAAAGGATCTGTACTGTGTGGACAGGATGCAATAGTAGTGTGAAAAGGATCTGTACTGTGTGGACAGGATGCATTAGTAGTGTGAAAAGGATCTGTACTGTGTGCACAGGATTCATTAGTAGTGTGACATGGATCTGTACTGTGTGGACAGGATCCATTAGTAGTGTGAAAAGGATCTGTACTGTGTGGACAGGATCCATTAGTAGTGTGACATGGATCTGTACTGTGTGGACAAGATCCATTAGTTGTGTGAAAAGGATCTGTACTGTGTGGACAGGATCCATTAGTAGTGTGAAAAGGATCTGTACTGTGTGGACAGGATCCATTAGTAGTGTGAAAAGGATCTGTACTGTGTGGACAGTATCCATTAGTAGTGTGACATGGATCTGTACTGTGTGGACAGGATGCATTAGTAGTGTGAAAAGGATCTGTACGGTATGGACAAGATCCATTAGTAGTGTGAAAAGGATCTGTACTGTGTGGACAGGATGCATTAGTCGTGTGAAAAGGATCTGTACTGTGTGGACAGGATCCATTAGTAGTGTGACATGGATCTGTACTGTGTGGACAGGATCCATTAGTAGTGTGAAAAGGATCTGTACTGTGTGGACAGGATCCATTAGTAGTGTGACATGGATCTGTAGTGTGTGGACAAGATCCATTAGTAGTGTGAAAAGGATCTTACTGTGTAGACAGGATCCATTAGTAGTGTGAAAAGGATCTGTACTGTGTGGACAGGATCCCTTGTAGTGTGAAAAGGATCTGTACTGTGTGGACAGGATCCATTAGTAGTGTGAAAAGGATCTGTACTGTGTGGACAGGATGCATTAGTAGTGTGAAAAGGATCTGTACTGTGTGGACAGGATCCATTAGTAGTGTGACAAGGATCTGTACTGTGTGGACAGGATCCATTAGTAGTGTGAAAAGGATCTGTACTGTGTGGACAGGATCCATTAGTAGTGTGACATGGATCTGTAGTGTGTAGACAAGATCCATTAGTAGTGTGAAAAGGATCTTACTGTGTAGACAGGATCCATTAGTAGTGTGAAAAGGATGTGTACTGTGTGGACAGGATCCATTAGTAGTGTGAAAAGGATCTGTACTGTGTGGACAGGATCCATTAGTAGTGTGAAAAGGATCTGTACTGTGTGGACAGGATCCATTAGTAGTGTGAAAAGGATCTGTACTGTGTGGACAGGATGCATTAGTAGTGTGACATGGATCTGTACTGTGTGGACAGGATCCATTAGTAGTGTGAAAAGGATCTGTACTATGTGGACAGGATCCATTAGTAGTGTGAACAGGATTGTACTATGTGGACAGGATCCATCAGTAGTGTGACATGGATCTGTACTGTGTGGACAGGATCCATTAGTAGTGTGACATGGATCTGTACTATGTGGACAGGATCCATTAGTAGTGTGAAAAGGATCTGTACTGTGTGGACAGGATCCATTAGTAGTGTGAAAAGGATCTGTACTGTGTGGACAGGATCCAATAGAAGTGTGAAAAGGATCTGTACTCTGTGGACAGGATCCATTAGTAGTGTGACATGGACCTGTACTGTGTGGACAGGATCCATTAGTAGTGTGAAAATGATCTGTACTGTGTGGACAGGATCCATTAGTAGTGTGAAAAGGATCTGTACTGTGTGGACAGGATCCATTAGTAGTGTGACATGGATCTGTACCGTGTGGACAGGATCCATTAGTGTGAAAAGGATCTGTACTATGTGGACAGGATCCATTAGTAGTGTGACATGGATCTGTACTGTGTGGACAGGATCCATTAGTAATGTGAAAAGGATCTGTACTGTGTGGACAGGATCCATTAGTAGTGTGAAAAGGATCTGTGCTGTGTGGACAGGATCCATTAGTAGTGTGAAAAGGATCTGTACTGTGTGGACAGGATCCATTAGTAGTGTGACATGGATCTGTACTGTGTGGACAGGATGCATTAGTAGTGTGAAAAGGATCTGTACTGTGTGGACAGGATCCATTAGTAGTGTGAAAAGGATCTGTACTGTGTGGACAGGATCCATTAGTAGTGTGAAAAGGATCTGTACTGTGTGGACAGGATGCATTAGTAGTGTGACATGGATCTGTAGTGTGTGGACAGGATCCATTAGTAGTGTGACATGGATCCGTACTGTGTGGACAGGATCCATTAGTAGTGTGAAAAGGATCTGTACTGTGTGGACAGGATCCATTAGTAGTGTGAAAAGGATCTGTACTGTGTGGACAGGATCCATTAGTAGTGTGACATGGATCTGTACTGTGTGGACAGGATCCATTAGTAGTATGAAAAGGATCTGTACTGTGTGGACAGGATCCATTAGTAGTGTGGCATGGATCTGTACTGTGTGGACAGATCCATTGGTAGTGTGAAAAGGATCTGTACAGTGTGGACAGGATGCATTAGTAGTGTGAAAAGGATCTGTACTGTGTGGACAGGATGCATTAGCAGTGTGAAAAGGATCTGTACTGTGTGGACAGGATCCATTAGTAGTGTGACATGGATCTGTACTGTGTGGACAGGATCCATTAGTAGTGTGAAAAGGATCTGTACTGTGTGGACAGGATGCATTAGTAGTGTGAAAAGGATCTGTACTGTGTGGACATGATGCATTAGTAGTGTGACATGGATCTGTACTGTGTGGACAGTATCCATTAGTAGTGTGAAAAGGATCTGTACTGTGTGGACAGGATCCATTAGTCGTGTGAAAAGGATCTGTACTGTGTGGACAAGATGCACTAGTAGTGTGAAAAGGATCTGTACTGTGTGGACAGGATCCATTAGTAGTGTGAAAAGGATCTGTACTGTGTGACAAGATGCACTAGTAGTGTGAAAAGGATCTGTACTGTGTGGACAGGATCCATTAGTAGTGTTGAAAGGATCTGTACTGTGTGTACAGGATCCATTAGTAGTGTGAAAAGCATCTGTACTGTGTGGACAGGATGCATTAGTAGTGTGGCATGGATCTGTACGTGTGTGGACAGGATCCATTGGTAGTGTGAAAAGGATCTGTACTGTGTGGACAGGATCCATTAGTAGTGTGAAAAGGATCTGTACTGTGTGGACAGGATCCATTGGTAGTTTGAAAAGGATCTGTACTGTGTGGACAGGATCTACTGGTGGTGTGAAAAGGATCTGTACTGTGTGAACAGGATCCACTGGTGGTGTGAAAAGGATCTATGTTGCGTGGACAGGATCCAAGATTTAGTGATGGCGTATATGATCTTAACCAACATTCATTGTATGTGTAGACTCATGCTGGAGTAGACAATTCCAAACAACATTCACTGTAGACATAGAACATCCTTTGCAATACTCACTGCAGGCGTAGACGAATCATACTCATTTTAGACATAGACACTCCCATCCGAAACTGATTGTGGGTGTTGACGATCCCAACCACGACTTACACTTGAAACAGACAAGCACAACCCATACTCACTGTTTGTGTGTGCAGTCCCAGTCTATACTCACTGTAGATATGTGCAGTCCCAGTCTGTACTCACTGTAGGTGTGTGCTGTCCCAGTCTGTATTCACTGTAGGTGTGTCAGTCTGTACTCACTGTAGGTGTGTGCAGTCCCAGTCTGTACTCACTGTAGGTGTGTGCAGTCCCAGTCTATACTCACTGTAGGTGTGTGCAGTCCCAGTCTGTACTCACTGTAGGTGTGTGTAGTCCCAGTCTGTACTCACTGTTGGTGTGTGCAGTCCCAGTCTATACTCACTGTAGGTGTGTGCAGTCCCAGTCTGTACTCACTGTAGGTGTGTGCTGTCCCAGTCTGTACTCACTGTAGGTGTGTCAGTCTATACTCACTGTTGGTGTGTGCAGTCCCAGTCTATACTCACTGTAGGTGTGTGCAGTCCCAGTCTGTACTCACTGTAGGTGTCAGCCTGTACTCACTGTAGGTGTGTGCAGTACCAGTCTGTACTCACTGTAGGTGTGTCAGTCTGTACTCACTGTAGGTGTGTGCAGTCCCAGTCTGTACTCACTGTAGGTGTGTGCAGTCCCAGTCTGTACTCACTGTAGGTGTGTGCAGTCCCAGTCTGTACTCACTGTAGGTGTGTGCAGTCCCGTCTGTACTCACTGTAGGTGTGTGCAGTCCCAGTCTGTACTCACTGTAGGTGTGTCAGTCTGTACTCACTGTAGGTGTGTGCAGTCCCAGTCTGTACTCACTGTAGGTGTGTCAGTCTGTACTCACTGTAGGAGTGTGCAGTCCCAGTCTGTACTCACTGTAGGTGTGTGCAATCCCAGTCTGTACTCACTGTAGATATGTGCAGTCCCAGTCTGTACTCACTGTAGGTGTGTGCAGTCCCAGTCTGTACTCACTGTAGGTGTGTGCAGTCCCAGTCTGTACTCACTGTAGGTGTGTGCAGTCCCAGTCTGTACTCACTGTAGTATGTGCAGTCCCAGTCTGTACTCACTGTAGGTGTGTCAGTCTGTACTCACTGTAGGTGTGTGCAGTCCCAGTCTGTACTCACTGTAGGTGTGTGCAGTCCCAGTCTGTACTCACTGTAGGTGTGTGCAGTCCACGTCTATAATCACATGTTGGTGTGTGCAGTCCCAGTCTGTACTCACTGTAGACATACACAGTGTTAACCCATACCCACTGTAGGTGTGTGCAGGCCCAGTCTATACTCACTGTAGACATACACAGTCTATACTCACTGTAGATATGTGCAGTCCCAGTCTGTACTCACTGTAGGTGTATCAGTCTGTACTCACTGTAGGTGTGTGCAGTCCCAGTCTATACTCACTCTAGGTGTGTGCTGTCCCAGTCTATACTCACTGTAGGTGTGTGCAGTCCCAGTCTATACTCACTGTAGGTGTGTGCAGGCCCAGTCTATACTCACTGTAGACATACACAGTGTTAACCAACACTCACTGTAGGTGTGTGCAGTCCCAGTCTATACTCACTGTAGGTGTGCTGTCCCAGTCTATACTCACTGTAGGTGTGTGCAGTCCCATTCTATACTCATTGTAGGTGTGTGCAGTCCCAGTCTGTACTCACTGTAGGTGTGTGCAGTCCCATTCTATACTCATTGTAGGTGTGTGCAGTCCCAGTCTGTACTCAATGTTGGTGTGTGCAGTCCCAGTCCGTACTCACTGTAGGTGTGTGCTGTCCCAGTCTATACTCACTGTTGGTGTGTGCAGTCCCAGTCTGTACTCACTGTAGGTGTGTGCAGTCCCAGTCTATACTCACTGTAGGTGTGTGCAGTCCCAGTCTGTACTCACTGTAGGTGTGTGCAGTCCCAGACTGTACTCACTGTAGAGATGTGCAGTCCCAGTCCATACTCACTGTAGGTGTGTGCAGTTCCAGTCTGTACTCACTGTAGGTGTGTGCAGTCCCAGTCTGTTCTCAATGTTGGTGTGTGCAGTCCCAGTCTGTACTCAATGTTGGTGTGTGCAGTCCCAGTCTGTACTCAATGTAGGTGTGTGCAGTCCCAGTCTGTACTCACTGTAGGTGTGTGCAGCCCCGGTCTATACTCACTGTAGGTGTGTGCAGTCCCAGTCTGTACTCACTGTAGGTGTGTGCAGTCCCAGTCTGTACTCACTGTAGGTGTGTGGAGTCCCAGTCTGTACTCACTGTAGGTGTGTGCTTTCCCAGTCTGTACTCACTGTAGGTGAGTGCAGTCCCAGTCTGTACTCACTGTAGGTGTGTGCATTACCAGTCTGTACTCATTGTTGGTGTGTGCAGTCCCAGTCTATATTCACTGAATGTGTGTGCAGTTCCAGTCTGTACTCACTGTAGGTGTGTGCAGTCCCAGTCTATACTCACTGTAGGTGTGTGCAGTCCCATTCTATACTCACTGTAGGTGTGTGTTATTCCCAGTCTATACTCACTGTAGGTATGTGCAGTCCCAGTCCATACTCACTGTAGGTGTGTGCAGTCCCAGTCTGTACTCACTGTAGGTGTGTGCAGTTCCAGTCTTACTCAATGTAGGTGTGTGCAGTCCCAGTCTGTACTCACTGTAGGTGTGTGCAGTCCCAGTCTGTACTCACTGTAGGTGTGTGCCGTTCCAGTCTGTACTCACTGTAGGTGTGTGCAGTCCCAGTCTATACTCACTGTAGGTGTGTGCAGTCCCAGTTGTACTCACTGTAGGTGTGTGCAGTCCCAGTTGTACTCACGTAGGTGTGTGCAGTCCCAGTCTGTACTCAATGTAGGTGTGTGCAGTCCCAGTCTGTACACAACTGTAGGTGTGTGCAGTCCCAGTCTGTACTCACTGTAGACATACACTGTGTTAACCCATACTCACTGTAGGTGTGTGCAGTCCCAGTCTATACTCACTGTAGACATACAGTGTTAACCCACACTCACTGCAGACATACACAGTGTTAACCCATACTCACTGTAGACATACACAGTGTTAACCCATACTCACTGTAGACATACACAGTGTTAACCCATACTCACTGAAGACGTAGACTGTGTTAACCCATACTCACTGTAGACAAACACAGTGTTAACCCATACTCATTGTAGACGTAGACAGTGTTAACCCATACTCACTGTGGACATACACAGTGTTAACCCATACTCACTGTAGACATACACAGTGTTAACCCATACTCACTGTAGACATACACAGTGTTAACCCATACTCACTGTAGACATAGACATTCCAAGTCTATACTCACTGTAGACGTAGACATTCCAAGTCTATACTTACTGTAGACGTAGACATTCCAAGTCTATACTCACTGTAGACGTAGACATTCCAGGTCGCCGACGTGGCGCCGGAGGGGAAGGTGGCGGTGCATCGGAAGACGGACAGGTTGTCGGAGGCGGTGACGCTGAACTTGTAGTAGGAGTTGTAGCTGTTAACGTTGCTGGTCACCGCCACCACCTGTTCTCTGGAGGCGGTCAGGCCGACACCGTCCCTGGACCACGTGAGAGGAAAGCCGGTTGGCGTCTCTGCTGAATTGACGTAGCAGGCGATGGTCTTCTCCTTGCCCACCACAAACAGTCCGTTGGCCTGGATTATGGGCTGGGCTGTGGACATCGCATGTAGACATGTGTGGTGAGTATCATGGCAATGTCTTCAAGATGGGGCATTTACTCAAAGATAAAGCTGCTTCTAACAGGATTTTCTACCGCATTGTCTATGGTCTGGTACAGGGCTTTTATATACAGTTGAGTTTTGAGTCTTAACGCTGAAAACAACACTCAAGGTATGAGAGAAAAAAAAATAAAGCTCTGTACATTGATCCCTACTTTAAAACACTGGAAAGCACTCCACAACCCTGAAAGGGTCATAGGATGGCACAGAACATACACAGTGACTTTTCTGTCTATATGGAAGTGCTTCTGTCCATTGGGTTAGAGGGATCCAGTTGCAAGCCTGGTTATCTCTGCAGCGAGCGAAACAGCCATCGCTCGCCGGTTTGCTGACCTTCACCTTGGAAGGCTGACAGAGCATTCATTGGAGAACAATTCTTTGTCATGCCCCCTTCCTCTTGAAGACTAGGTTGTTATTTCAGGGAATGAATTGATATCGGGACGGGTTTTTCGACGTCTGCTTTACTGCATAGATACCTAAGTATCAAGACCCAGATTTCTTATCATTTGTATCTTGCATGTCCTGCATCGCACTGTGAGCCCATCTGGCTTTGTGGAGCGGTCAATAGTATTCTAATCTTGGGACCTTTTAAAAGAAACTTTCAACCCTTAAGGATCGTTATCCCCCTTCTTACGGGGTCCGTGTCTTTTATGGTTCTATCATTTTATTTTCAAACCAATTTTAGTCCATGATTCTTTTCAGATTTCTTACTTTTCCCTCCACAGACCATTTATATTCATCTTTTGAAGCATCTTTCGTCAGGAGAATAAGAATGTGGATGGGATGGGGAAAATAGTGCCGTCTTCTCAGCAAGCTCTGTCCTACTCTGATGCCATTAAAAACGCCAGTGTCAGCCTCACCAGTAGCAACACCCGAAAGCGGTCCAAAAACAAGTACGCTGGGCCAACCACAAAACCTACTTAAAAATAAACGCAAAACCCATCCCACTTCTGAATCAAAACAAAGAATGCAAAGTCCTCTGACGCTATTCGTTCGGATGACGCAGCGAGGATGATGTCATCTTCTCAACAAAGGAATGAAGTTTCTCCCGGTACCAGTGGCAGCCGTAGATCTAGACCTAGATCTACAAAAGATTTCCAGACGAAGCCAGAACTACCCAATGTCGCCAGGCCTATCATCCACGATTCCAATCTTGACGGCGTGCAGCCAAAACGACTGGGCTTATCTTACGGCCTTCATGTCGGAAAGCGAAAATCGTCATCAATCGAGGACATTGGAAAGGCTGCGGAAACATGTAAAGATGCTGATGCTATCGTTCTCCACTGTGGTACCAACACTCTTAAACGTAACACTGCCCAGGCTGCCATCAAGATGTTCACCGATGCAGTACGCAAGATACAGACTGACCATCCCAACGCGAAGCTGGTTATCAGCAAGACTTCTTCAGTGAAAGACTCTTTTCTAGAAGCAAAAAGACACTCAACGCCTTGGTCTTCTCTGAACTTGTCGACGATAACAACGTTACCTTTGTCAGTCACGAGAACTGCTGCAGAGAGCCCTTCGAGACCAACTACACTCAACCCAGCGAGGGTCGTCTGTGCTGGCAGGACACTTGGGCAGGCATCTTCAGGGCCTGTTTTGGGAAAAGCCCAGGCAACATGCAAGGCCCATATATCAGTATCCCAGTGGCTTTTATGACTGGAGAGGTGTGCGGTACACCAGCTGGGACTATCCATAGAATGCCCTGTGTTTGCAACATACAGCTGTGCAATGTGTGTGTGTGTGTGTGTGTGTGTGTGTGTGTGTGTGTGTGTGTGTGTGTGTTGTGTGTGTGCGCGCGCGCGCGCGCGCACATGCATGCATGCAGTAGAACATGAAGAAGAAGAAGAAGAAGCATGCGTGCATTTGTGTGTATTTGGTGCAAGCTGAGAGTTTGGAGTGTGTGTGTGTGTGTGTGTGTGTGTGTGTGTGTGTGTGTGTGTGTGTGTGTGTGTAAAACAGAGAGAGAAGAGTTTATTGGAAATGCCAAACAGCCGCCACTGGGCGAATGTTTGATTACATTAAAAACTTCCTAACAGAAAGAAGCACAAGCACACGGATTGGAAGAACTTATCCATCCTTTAGAAATGTAAATATGGGTATTCCTCAGGGATCAGTTATTACTCCCATGTTGTTCACAATCCTAATCCATGATCTTCCCAAATCTATGTCAAAAGCAACGCATATAGTTCAATATGCAGATGATATCGCTATTTGGATTAACTGTACATTAAGGAAGTATTCCAATTTTAAAAAAAACCAATAAACTTTGTACAGAAGTTGTACCAAAAGGAATTGGAATGAATTATCTATATTTATGAAGAACAACGGATTAGAACTATCTGGAGAAAAAAACATGTCTTGTGTTGTTTAACACTGGTGAGAACCCAAAGATGCTACCCTCGCTTTTGCTAGATGGTCAGATTCTAGAATATAAACAAAAAGTTAAATTCCTGGGGGTATTTTTAACTCCTATGCCGAACTGGAAAACACATATTGAAAAATTGATTGATGACACAAGAAAAAGACTAATCGTTCTTAAAATTATATGTTGTCAACCATGGGGTCAGGACTGTCATACCCTTTTACATTGAAACATCTCATAAGTCCGATCAAATTGACATATGGGCAGGAAGCGTATTTCTCTGCACCTAATTCTCTTTTAAAGAGATTGCAAAGCTTGGATAGTACGGCTATGAAATTAGCTCTGGGGGTCCCAGTTCATACAAACACTTATAGATATTATAACAAACAAATATATTACCACTAAATGAGAAGCGAACATCCAAATATATTGTCAGAAGTCTTTCTGTTGAAAATTCTGTTACTGAAGAAATACTGATGGATTCCAGTAAAGATTTTCCTAAGAGGTCTAAAAACATATATTCAGCCAGTTACAAGCTATACATCTGACTATGTCACATTGTAATATTGATATTTACTGCTACACCAGAATTTCCTACAGTACCTCCAATGCCTCATTGGGAGTACCTAAATGCTTCTTTTGATCACAAAATTTCCTACAGTACCTCCAATGTCTCATTGGGAGTACCTAAATGCTTCTTTTGATCACAAGTACACTTTGTTAAAGAAAAGTGCTAATGTAAATATTTTAACAACTGAAGTTCGTGAACATTTAGAAAACAGATATCCAAATCATTTAAAAGCGTTTACAGATGGGTCGGTAATGGAATCCTCTGACAGAGGTTCTTGCTTTATAATACCAACTTTAAATGTCAGCAAATTATATTATTTAGGAAAAGGGTTTTCAGTCTATACCTCCAAATTATATTCAACACTGAAGGCTTTGACTTTACAAATATGTTACACCAATTCCTTTCCATAAAATTTTACTGTGTGTTGATCCAAATTTGTTTTACAATCACTAGAGAGTTAAGACTGCAAAGCTGTTGTATATGTGCCCATTTCCAGCAAGTGGCCAGATTTCAATACCGAGCCTAAAGATCTCTGTATTGAGCGGAACAGCCGCTGCTTGTCAGTCCACTGGCCTGGTTTTTGCTGTAACAATACGCTTAAGGAGCATGTAGTGGAAACAGATTCGTTATTTTATCCCAGTTCTCCAAATTCATGACTGTCTTTTAAATCTGTAAATTCATATGAGACAAGCTTTGATATGTTCTTGACTTCTTTTTGTGAAGACTGAAGGCATCAAGGTCCTGATTTAATACAGGTCTGCTTACTAAAAATGTCAAATCTGAAGACGACGTAACTTAAGCATGAAAACAAAGCTTAAATAAATTTAAAGGGGAAACAGTGGATGCAGATATCTGCCAGGTTTTCATCACTAGTCGATTCGTTTCAGAGCCTTTCAACAAAACCACTTAAACACCGACTGATCACATAAATACACTTAGCCCTGCACAAAGTAAATCGATCCTTTCTTATTCAGTATGTTCTAATTTTTACCACCAGCTTCTTTTTTTCTTTCTTTCTGTCTTTTCTTTTTTTTTCTTTTTTTTTTTTGGAGGGGGGGGGGGGGGGGGGGAGGGGGGGACGTCCAACTGCTAGAACACCCTATTATTCTATCAAAATCTACAGACATATTCCGATAAAAGTCTACGTGCATTATCTTTTACATCGCTAGTGCAAAATAAACGAGACGTAGTGTTCTCGATTTTATTTGTCAAAATTTTATTCATTCAGAAGGTGTTCAGAGGTTTTATGTTTAATGGTACTGACGATTAAAAAAATATGACATTTCCCATTTCTTCTTAATCTTTGAACTTTGCCTAAATCCTGACAATCAACATCCCTAGTTTGACTACCGTCTGTTTACAGTTTCACATCTCTCCTTCAAATCTTATATCTGCTGCTACAATTGTTTAGTCGAGCGCACGCACACGCGCGCGCGCACACACAAACATTCTCTCTCCTCTCTCTCTCTCTCTCTCTCTCTCTCTCTCTCTCTCTCTCTCTCTCTCTCTCTCTCATTCAGAGTTCACAATAACACTACAAACAATAATGGCCCTGCTGATGCCACAATTCCAAATGTCTATCGACTGACAGACACACAACCCTTTCACATCGCTAACCCGTCAAAGTGAGTTACAGGAGTGTGATGCGCTTACATCCCGACACCCAATGAAAACAGCAAACCAACTGACCAGTTCTCAGCAACTATCCGTTTCTTTTATGGCCTTGGTAAAGGCGCAGTTTAGCTCCCCCTTCAAGCGAATATGCATCTAGACTGTTGATGCTTGGCAGAGCCGTTCTTTTCTTACGATGTCGACCTATGAGATCCACAGAAAAGATTAACAGATGCGCGGCAAGACAGGAGGCTAAACTGCCCTTTTAACCTTAGCAGGTTAGTAGACATTGCTGTGACCCCTCCACATCTTGCCATCACCATTTTCTCTACCAGCTGAACACCGTTTGGAGCAACCAGGCAGTAAAATCAGACTTCCAGTGTCTGGAACTGCTAGGGATAGTCGAATCTGGACACGTGCAGCAAGGATTGTCACATTCAGGTCACGGCAGAATGCTAATGAACACACAAATACAAGGTGCAAAGTAGTGCTGATTTTTGTTGCCATTTTCTTATATTTGAACTCACAAAACAAGATACAAAGTAATGAGAGTTTTAAAACAAATGTTCGACAAATGTGACAAATGTCGAAAGTTTACTTTCCTTTTCAACTATGTATATATTCCCCATTACTTTCCACCTTATTTATGAGTTCATGTGTGTTTTATCTTGATTTCAGTGACGCTGCCATCTGTTCCGTTTTCTTCACATTCAGGTCAATCTAAAAGATTCTCTCCCCCTTTACTTTCTGCGGGTTTTTGTTTAATCTATTTTGTGTGACCTGTGTAATCGGTCACGCTGTCAACATTTGTCTGGTATTGTGTGGAGGCTTAGGTGGCCTTTGGCCCATATTGTCCAGTGAACAAACCTATCGTAGAATCCATCCTGGGATTACAGGTCCGTCTGGTTTCAACTGTTTTCGTCAATTCCTTGAGCATGCGTATTGAATGGACTAGACCACGAGTGGTGTTTCGGGAGTTAATGTTTTGAGATATATTTGCCAGCACTTGACAGTCAATTGCTACTCTCTGTTTTAGGATTCACCATTTCAGGCTGTTGATAGGCCTGCTGCCTTCAATTCCAGACAATGATTTATGTTACAAGTAGGTCAGTACTTGGACTGGTTCATTTAAAAAATGTTGGGAGGGGGCAGACGTGGGGAAGGGGGGGGGGGGGGTCGAAAGGGACTGACTGGTTAAACTGTAAAGAAGTAGAAATCTTTCCATAGTGGGCCAATACCCTTGTGCTCCTAAAAACTCTTGGAAGAATCTTCTGGATTGTCTCACTTGAGCTGTCTGTAAGGAAGTGGTACGAATTTGAATCCCAGCCCCTTAAACCGCGATCTGTGATTGACCAAGATTTGTCCCTGGTGTGGGACTTCCGAGTCGTTCACACACATGGTGACGGGGCCTGGGTTCTTCGGGCTAATGAACAGAGTGTGGGCGACAGCAAGCCGGAAAGCCTGACGAGGAAGTTGAGGTTTTTTTCCTGATTCCCTTTATGCGTAGTGGCTAATGATTCGTAATTGCTCTTGGATGTGCCAATTGACTTGATGAGGAAAATGAGATTTTTTCCTGACTCCCGTTATAAATAAAGGTGGTTAGTGATTCATGACTGCTTGTGGGTATGTGAACTGGCTTTGCATTGATCAACTCTCAATTTAAACCTAAATATTATGCGTATCCAAGTGAAGGTACGTGCTACATTATACTTGTGGCGTTTTCAACGTAAGTATTCATTTGTAAACAATGATGCTCACTCTCGGCTAACAAATCCGCTGGCAGTAGGAGAAACACCAGAACCACCATCTGCACTGCAAGCCATGCATTCGGCCAGCTGGGCCTGCATGGTCGGCGAAGAGCGCAGTTAGATTTCCCTCCCTGCCCGCCTCCTTAAGTGGAATGTGCAAACACGCTACGTTTTACG
>CM031626.1:48518158-48520658 GCA_018398815.1 Conus ventricosus
CCGTGAGCTCATTGGGAGGGCTGACAACACAACGGTTGCATGTCATCCTCTTCACCAATGCGATATTGTAGCGTCTTGTTATATCATATTCTTTTTTTTTCCTCGGCAAAAACTGTGAGGTTTACCATTTGATGAGATTTATGCGTTTGCAAACATTTCTAATCCCACACTTAAGGTAGCCACATTCTGTCTTCAAGACAGCAGTGTGCATGTTATTTTTTGAACCAATCAGATGGATTTTCTCTGGAGAATTTGGTCAGAGGACAACCTTCTTGTCATGGTTTCTTTTATGTGCGCGAAATGCATGTTGCACATGGAAACTTGGTTTATTGTCTCATCCGAATGACTTAATACCAGTTTGATTTTTCTTCCTGTCAAATTGTGGAGAAAGGGTGAAACCTGGATTGAACCAAGGACACTGTTTGAGGGGTGACTGAAAAATGTTGACCATCCAGGAAATGATGTCCCTTACAAATGTTCCGGTCAAGATAACCCCTCTTCAAGTTCCACGATTCTTCCGCTGGCAGTGGAGGGCCTGTATCCGCTGGTGTAGAAATCTGAATTTTGGCACCGAGGAAGGCGCCCATAACCTCATCATCAGTGGCGAAGCGCTGTCCAACCGCATTCTTACCAGGTTCTGGGCCTTCATGCTTGCTCTAACAGAGATTTATGGGGACTAGAGAGGCACTTTGGCTGAACGGTTAGAGCAGTTTTCCTGTAATGATAATGGTCCGGGGTTCAAATCCTGCCAGGTTGTGTCCTTGGGAAAGACGTTTTACGCTGACTACCTTCACTCCACCCACCTGTGAACGGGCACTTAGCTTGACCAGCTCAAGTCGGGGAACGTTAAAAAAAAAAAGCGGGGGGAAGTGGACAGGGCCTCGCCCACCAATGCTGTGCCGAGCCCAAGTCAAAGTGAATGTGAATTCACTGCCTCTGCAGGTAAAAGGATAATGGGATTTTAATCTAACCTTTCCAGGCTTCTGGGGAGGGACTTGATATGATCATTCCAGCTACAAGGTGTGTACTCAAGCAGTCTGGATCTACAAGTAAGCCAACATTGTTGTCAATGGAAGGTGGGAGTGGGGGGGGGGGGGGGGGGGGGGGGGGGGGGGGGGGGGGGGGGGGGGGGGGGGGGGGGGGGGGGGGGGGGGGGGGGGGGGGGGGGGGGAGGGGGGGGGGGTCGCACAGTAAATGGTGTTAGGCATAAGACCTGATCTAAGCAAACACCATTGAGAACGTCGCAGATGACTTCCCAGAAGCCTACAGAGAGGAACTGCTGATACCAAGGTGTAGGCAGGACACGTTGTTGTGGTGTGGTTGTTGACTTGAGCAGTGTAGGAGGAATGCCACTGGGTATCCCACAGAATAACAACACTGTGATGTCAAGCCATAGAATAACAACACTGTGATGTCAAGCCATAGAATAACAACACTGTGATGTCAAGCCATAGAATAACAACACTGTGATGTCAACCATAGAATAACAACACTGTGATGTCAAGCCACAGAATAACAACACTGTGACGTCAAGCCATAGAATAAACAACACTGTGATGTCAAGCCACAGAATAACAACAATGTGATGTCAAGCCATAGAATAACAACACTGTGATGTCAACCATAGAATAACAACACTGTGATGTCAAGCCATAGAATAACAACACTGTGACGTCAAGCCATAGAATAACAATACTGTGATGTCAAGCCATAGAATAACAACACTGTGACGTCAAGCCATAGAATAACAATACTGTGATGTCAAGCCATAGAATAACAACACTGTGATGTCAAGCCATAGAATAACAACACTGTGACGTCAAGCCACAGAATAACAACACTGTGATGTCAAGCCATAGAATAACAACACTGTGATGTCAAGCCATAGAATAACAACACTGTGATGTCAAGCCATAGAATAACAACACTGTGACGTCAAGCCACAGAATAACAACACTGTGACGTCAAGCCATAGAATAACAATACTGTGATGTCAAGCCATAGAATAACAACACTGTGATGTCAAGCCATAGAATAACAACACTGTGATGTCAAGCTATAGATAACAACACTGTGATGTCAAGCCATAGAATAACAACACTATGACGTCAAGCCATAGAATAACAACACTGTGATGTCAAGCCATAGAATAACAATACTGTGATGTCAAGCCATAGAATAACAACACTGTGATGTCGAGCCATAGAATAACAACACTGTGATGTCAAGCCACAGAATAACAACAATGTGATGTCAAGCCATAGAATAACAACACTGTGATGTCAAGCCACAGAATAACAACACTGTGATGTCAAGCCACAGAATAACAACACTGTGATGTCAAGCCATAGAATAACAACACTGTGATGTCAAGCCACAGAATAACAACACTGTGATGTCAAGCCATAGAATAACAACACTGTGATGTCAAGCCACAGAATAACAACACTGTGATGTCAAGCCATAGAATAACAACACTGTGATGTAAAGCCATAGAATA
>CM031626.1:48522829-48565329 GCA_018398815.1 Conus ventricosus
GATCTCAGACACGAAGAACCAACACGTACACTTAGGGCTGGAAATAATCTCACACTGGACAATCAAAAGAAGCCTCTCAAAGACCTGTCACCTCACTCAGACCAGAAGGCATTCGATCAGCGCTCACTCTAGTGGTCCACAGCAACTTGTTACATCTAACCTGACATCAATATTGCCTGAAGTATTTTGCAATTGTGTCCCCAAACAGTAACACCAAAATGTCAAAAAACCAATTAACAAAGGAACATGACTATCAACAGGAAAAAAAAATTGAAGTAAAAAAAATGAACCTGATGTGATGACAATTCAAATGAAAAAAGTTTTAAATAAATGCTATCCATGACCTTACCAATAATAATATGTATATAAAAAAAAACTATGCCAAAAAAACATGACTAACAACAACAATGAAATAACAAGAATGATAATAAACAAACACACCAAAAGTCAATAAATAAGACAAGCACAAAAAAAATAATCTTACCATTTGCACATGTCTTAAAATGAATAAACAAAAGTTGGGGGGAAAAAAAAGAAAAAGAAAAAAGAAAAAAGAAAAAAAAAAGTAACCCAATCAAACAGATGAAACAAATGAAGGGAATTAACTGTAAGAAACCCGGCCTAGTGTCCACTAGTAGTAGGTTTCTCTTTCAACAAAGCCTCCAGGATTCCGTCGTAAAATCAGTTTTCTGCATTCGTCGTAGATGAAGATGGCTAAACTGAACGGCAGTGCTGTCAGCCACCAGGTGAACCTGAAACCAACACAGCAGCTATTCACTCACAAGGTATGATTCAGGGTCGGCTTGTCCATCACCACAAACAACACAGCAGCTATTCACTCACAAGGTATGATTCAGGGTCGGCTTGTCCATCACCACAAACAACACAGCTTGGAAATGGACCAACTCCCAACTTCCTCACACAATGTTTGCAAGACTCTTGCTTTCTTCGCCTGTTGTGTAAGTATGGATAAATAAACTTCATATTGTGATCAAAATGACGATGTTACAGAATTCTATGACTGTTCTTACAAAGCACTATACTGTCATAGGCGCAGTGTTACAGAATTCTATCAATGATCCTACAAAGCACTATACTGTCATAGGTGTGATGTTGCAGAATTCTTGGGGGGGGGGGGGGGGGGGGGGGTGAGCGAGGGGGGGGTTGGGGGGGGGGGGGGGGGCTACATCACTAGCTCTGACGAAGGAAGAGTGAAATGGTGGGAACAGTAGAGATACACGCACAGTAGAGAAGTTACACCTGTGAGGAGTGGACAGTGAACAAGGGGTGAACAGTAAGGGAGGTAAGCCACCAGCTGTGAGGAGTGGACAGTGAACAAGGGGTGAACAGTAAGGGAGGTAAGCCACTAGCTGTGAGGAGTGGACAGTGAACAAGGGGTGAACAGTAAGGGAGGTAAGCCACCAGCTGTGAGGAGTGGACAGTGAACCAAGGGTGTGAACAGTAAGGGAGGTAAGCCACCAGCTGTGAGGAGTGGACAGTGAACAAGGGTGTGAACAGTAAGGGAGGTAAGCCACCAGCTGTGAGGAGTGGACAGTGAACAAGGGGTGAACAGTAAGGGAGGTAAGCCACCAGCTGTGAGGAGTGGACAGTGAACAAGGGTTAGGTGAACAGATGAAGGAAGGTAAGCCACCAGCTGTGAGGAGTGGACAGTGAACAAGGGGTGAACAGTAAGGGAGGTAAGCCACCAGCTGTGAGGAGTGGACAGTGAACAAGGGGTGAACAGTAAGGGAGGTAAGCCACCAGCTGTGAGGAGTGGACAGTGAACAAGGGGTGAACAGTAAGGGAGGTAAGCCACCAGCTGTGAGGAGTGGACAGTGAACCAGGGGTGAACAGTAAGGGAGGTAAGCCACTAGCTGTGAGGAGTGGACAGTGAACAAGGGGTGAACAGTAAGGGAGGTAAGGCAAGAGGTGGCACGAAAATTAAACTATTGTTCTTTTAAAACTTCATTTTTTTCTATTGTTTATGTTAACAAAAAAGACATAGAAAAAACATATTTGGGCGATTTCAAAGCTCTTGTGTGATTTGGGGACCACAAATGGTGGCAAAATTATGAAAAATGAAAAAAAAAAAAGGGTTCACAACAAGAACTGTATTTCTATCATAGCAGACATGTTAGGCACTTGAAACATGACTTTTCTTGTTTTGCTGAACTACAGTAATGCAATGACAAAAGGATTTTTATGTATCTAAACTGCATTTTTTTCAATACTTTTTTTTTCCATATGGTGGCCATCAGGCTTGGCGTTTCATTGCTTTTGAATTTTTCAAAAAGAAATAGCAAATGATAAGTGCTGTTTTGACTTATAAATTAATGTAATTGCATGTAGAAATTATTTCTGATCAAAAGAAAATAAATTATTAGACTAGCTAGTCTGGATCCAGAGATACTCTGTTCCTTGAACATCAATTGTCGAAAAAAGTGATTTTGAGAAAACGACGTTTGAAGCAATTTTCACACGCACCTCCTTCAAATAAAGTCCTTTTTTCACTAAGAAAAATGTGAAAAAAACAAAATGAACACACAGATGGTTTCAACAGACTTTCTTGAGCTAAAAACATATAACCAAACATGATTTTGAAAGAAATGGTCCAATTTTCATGCCACCTTCCCCTCAAGCCATTAACTGGAGCAGGCATAGAACCCGGGGTGAACAGTAAGGGAGTTAAGCTGTGGCAGACAGGGTGGGGGTGATGAGGACAAGGAGAGGAGAGTACCTGAGGGGGAACAGTAAGGGAGTTAAGCTGTGGCAGACAGGGTGGGGTGATGAGGACAAGGAGAGGAGAGTACCTGAGGGGGAACATGCGCAGGCCCTTGTCCAGACCAGGGCAGTAGCACATGAAGGCAGCCAGGCAGGTCTCAAAGAACAGCCCGAAGGTCAGGTGGTGGTTCCTGAACACACAGTACACGCCCATCAGTCACTGACAGAACACGCTCACACACCTGAACACACAGTGCACACCCATCAGTCACTGACAGAACACGCTCACACACCTGAACACACAGTACACACCCATCAGTCACTGACAGAACACGCTCACACACCTGAACACACAGTGCACACCCATCAGTCACTGAGAGAACACGCTCACACACCTGAACACACAGTGCACACCCATCAGTCACTGACAGAACACGCTCACACACCTGAACACACAGTACACACCGACCAGTCACTGACAGAACACGGTCACACACCTGAACACACAGTACACACCGACCAGTCACTGACAGAACACGCTCACACACCTGAACACACAGTATACACCGACCAGTCACTGACAGAACACGCTCACACACCTGAACACACAGTACACACCCATCAGTCACTGACAGAACACGCTCACACACCTGAACACACAGTACACACCCATCAGCCACTGACAGAACATGCTCACACACCTGAACACACAGTACATACCCATCAGTCACTGACAGAACACGCTCACACACCTGAACACACAGTACACACCTATCAGCCACTGACAGAACACGCTCACACACCTGAACACACAGTACACACCCATCAGCCACTGACAGAACATGCTCTCACACCTGAACACACAGTACACACCCATCAGCCACTGACAGAACACGCTCACACACCTGAACACACAGTACACACCCATCAGCCACTGACAGAACACGCTCACACACTGAACAAAAATAATCATAAACTGATATGTCAGTAAGAGAACACACACACACATTCAAATGTTCAACACACACATTCAAATGTTCAACACACACATTCTAATGTTCAACACATTCAACTGTTCAACACACACATTCTAATGTTCAACACACACATTCTAATGTTCAACACACACATTCAAATGTTCAAAAGCACATGTACACATGTGCATGCACGGACACACACATGCACACGCACACACTGACTGACTGACTGAAACCAATTTATCGTCAGATTAACTCATGGTTGTACTGACAACACGCGCGTGCGCGCACACACACACACACACAAACAGACACAGACACACACTATCTAACTGCAACTATTCTGAAATTCAGAGTTCATTATTGCTAATTACACGTCTTTTTTCAGTGCACAAAAATGTCTTCTTTGGAGTCCTAAAAGGTCATAACTGTGTTTGCTGTTTACACTAGTTTATTTATAGAAAGTTTAGCAAGAACCAACGAATGAGATGATATGATATGAAACTGTTGTTGTTGGCATGGTTTTTTTTTCCAATACTCAAAACAATTTCAATTGTATGACCTGTATACAACACTTTTTTGGTGGAAGTCATTGAAACTGGCAAAATAAAGCTAACAAACACACACAAACACAACCAAAACACACACACACACACACACACACACACACACACACACACACACACACCACACACTACTGCTGTATGTACTGTACAGTAATTAACTTGAACATCCTCTGACAAATACACACACACATGAAAGTGTGTAAAAAGAAAGAACACAGGAATATGTGTGTAAAGATAAAGAACATATAAGCTGTGTGTAAAAAGAAGGAACACACAAAACTGCGTACAAAGAGAAAGAACACACGAAACTGTGTGTAAAGAATACATATAACTGTGTGTAAAGATAAATAACACATATAACTGTGTACAAAGAGAAGAACACACGAAACCGTGTGTAAAGAACACATATAACTGTGTGTAAAGATAAATAACACATATAACTGTGTACAATGAGAAAGAACACACGAAACCGTGTGTAAAGATAAATAACACATATACTTTGTACAAAGAGAAAGAACACACGAAACTGTGAGTAAAGATAAATAACACATATGCTTTGTACAAAGAGAAAGAACACACGAAACTGTGAGTAAAGAACACATATAACTGTGTGTAAAGATAAAGAACACATAAAACTGTGTACAAAGAGAAAGAACACATGAAACTGTGAGTAAAGATAAAGAACACAAAAAACTGTGTAGAAAGAGAAAGAACACACGAAACTGTGTGTAAAGATAAAGAACACATAAAACTGTGTTCAAAGAGAAAGAACACACGAAACTGTGAGTAAAGATAAATAACACATATGCTTTGTACAAAGAGAAAAAAACACGAAACTGTGAGTAAAGAACACATATAACTGTGTGTAAAGATAGCGAACGAGGAAGAAGAAGACTGTGTGTAAAGATAAAGAACACATGAAACTGTGAGTAAAGATAAAGAACACAAAAATCTGTGTAGAAAGAGAAAGAACACACGAAACTGTGTGTAAAGATAAAGAACACATAAAACTGTGTAGAAAGAGAAAGAACACACAAAACTGAGTAAAGAAAGAAGAGAGAGCTGCTCACTTCATTCCCTGTTGGAAGAGGGAAAGACGTCGGGTCTTGCAAATGATCAGATCGGCCCACTGCACAATCACGATGGACACGAAGAATGCCGTGTGACACGTGTACTCCAACCGCTTCCTCTGGGAATATGTCTGTTGACAAATACACGGTCATTTCAGTTTCACCTTTTTTTTATGTTCAAACATGATCAATCAATCGATCACCTGAAATGATTCATATCTTCTCAAACGGTTACAGGCCAGGTCTAATCTGTCTACATCACTGGAATGTCCAAGCCCAACACTGTCTTTCATACCAGCTATTTTCTTTTTCTTTGTTTTTCTTTCGTTCTTTCTTTTTTTTTTTTTTTTTTTTTACATTTTTGCAAATTTTGAATATGCACACAAAGTGTGGCAGTTGGTACACTTGACTCTGAGTGCAGCAGGTTCGAACCCCAGCAATGCCTGGTGGGTTTAGTGTGGGACAGGATTTCTCAGGTGAACATATGTGGACACCTGTTTGTAGCTGAACCATTTTCTTGTTTACATGCACACAGAAGATCAAAAACCGATGTATCAGGTCGTGCAATCAGTATAAGCATTGGTGGGTTATGAAGACACAAGAATTCCCACATGTAATCGGGTGTGTGTAATCTGTATCAGCATCATGGGTGATGAGGACACAAAAATACCCAGCACGCATCAGTGCCTTATGGGGACACAGAAATACCTGGCATACTTCAGTAGGTGATGAAGATACAACATGTACCTGCCTGCACCAGAACACTTGAAGGGGACAACATCAAGCATTCCACCACAGTTCACTGCACGCCATGACGACGACTCAGATAACAGTAACTTCACTGTTCATGTGACCATTCTTACACTGCTATGACTAAGCATTGTGGGCGACAGAACTCGCAACAAACAGGGATATGAAAGGGTCTGGGGGAAATAAAGACATACTACGGCCAGGATTCAGGGTCCGTGATGGTTCCTGTCCCTAACACAGCACACACTACAGCACAGTCAGACTGGTCAGGGCCAGCCAACCAGAAGAAAGCTTGCAAACAGCAGCTGAGGGAAAACATGTGACCTGCTGTCCTTCACTTTCACAGGGCGGCTGTCAATGTCAATGAGACAAGCATTTCTGTTGGCACATTCACACGACTCGGCAAAGTTTTCATACCCATGTGTGAAGCACAGATATGTGTTTACTCATTCAGCTTATGTTCTGTTTTGTGAGTTCGATAGTCTAAAATTTGTCTGTTATAAGGTCTTGTACTGTGAAGGTACTGCAAGGCATAACAACTATAGGAGTGTTACTATTGAGAATGAGATGTTACCTCAACTTACACATTAAGTTCTACTGGAAAGTGACAATATGTCATAAGGAAAGAATGGAAGATGAAACAGAAACATTTCTGCTCAATGTGTGTCATGTGGTTGTTTCAAACCAATGTTCTGTGACAAAACAACCTTCCATTATTGAGTTTTCTCAATTTTCCATGAGACATATATTTGTCACACAGATTTCAAAAAATGTTTTGCACGGTTTCTACAACTTGCTGAACATTTGTGAAATACAATGAATTTCATTGCATTACCTGGCAAGCTGGTATGTTTATGACTACGTCTGATGTCTTTTCAAGATTCAATAGCCCACATAAAGACCGGCCCGTTTCAAAATCTGAACTTGGTAAAAGCTTATTTATGATCAGTCTGTTCCAAGGCCACCTGGCAAGCAGTGGGTGAGGGACTAGGGAAAAAAGAAAAGCAGGAACCCCAAATCAGGCAGTGGGATCTAACTGATGATCAGTTTGGTGCTCCAGAGGGGTGCACTGTGCAACTGGAACGGTGACTTCATGGACAACGCACTGGCTTATGTGAGAAAATCCATGGCACATGGTTCAAGTCTACAGCAGGACAAGCTTTTTCTCTCCCTTTCTACAAAATCTTCAGTGGAAATCTGAGTTCTAGAAGTTTGGAAAAGACCTTAAAACTGAAGCTTCATGTGCAGCCTGCAGCTAGTGCATGTTAACCATCCCAAGGCATCATGACGTGTCTCTGGCCATACTCTGTACAAAAATCCACTCTGACAGGCAAACCAAATTATATATCCACACCACAGCACCACTGCAATTTTGGAACAGCAACTCAAATTTCACATTAAAAAATCTGTTGTTATTTTGAGATGTAGAACAGCGTAAAATTGCTCACACCCTGTCTTTATAATGCAGCAAGTCTTACACCAAAGCCGCTGTCAAACAGGTGTAGCTCTGAACTCTGAGGCGCCTCTTGGACATCCTTTATAATGCAACAAGTCCTACACCAAAGCCGCTGTCAAACAGGTGTAGCTCTGAACTCTGAGGCGCCTCTTGGACAGCCTTTTCAATGCAACAAGTCTTACACAAAAGCCGCTGTCAAACAGGTGTAGCTCTGAACTCTGAGGCGCCTCTTTGGACAGCCTTCCCCAGCAGCCAGTGCCAGACCAGCCAGCTGTATCCCAAACTTACCCACTCCTGGCCGTACGAGTCCTCCAGGTCGTTGACGCCGCGCGAGTCCCACTCCATGCGGATGCCCAGGAGACGGTCATACCAGAAGCCGTTCTCCCCCATGATGACAAAGTAGGTGAAGAAGCCAGCAGAGGCCTGAATCATGCCGATCTGACCGTAGGCCATGGAGATCAGTCTGCCACAAAGGGGCACAACTCACATTCATTTGATGCATGTGCGAAGCTTAAGTAAACTTGACAGGTAAGCTTAGGAAGAGTCACCGCCAGACGAAGAGAAATTTGGATGAATTTTGGCAAAGCATAACTTTCACCTGCAGCTTCGACTGGATACTGACATTTGACGTTTATCTGGTAAACTTGAATGTTTCTCTTGTAACCAGCATTTGATGAGTCAGACCATTTTGGTAAAACTGAAAGTTTCAGTTGGAACTAGTGCAGGATAAAAATGAAATCTTAAACTGGGCAGTGAAAAGTAAACAGCAAATGATGAAGAAGTTTGGAACTCTCCTTCTCACGTTGAAAAAACTGCATGCCCTAACACAAATGTTACTTTGGTGTTACAAGCAACATTGGTTTGGAGTTATTGGTGTGTAAATTTTTTCATTATGGGAGGAAGCGTTCCGAAGTTGTAGGTTAGTGTTGGATTTTCAAAGCTTTTTGGCAGAATTGACTGTTTCACTTGAAACTACAGCTGGACATGTCAAATCTCTTTTGGGAAAAACAGAAATCCTCTCTTCCTATGACTTGTACAGGATAAGTGAAACCTTGGAAACACCAAATTTTTCACTTTTAATGAGCCACAACTTAATTGGTTATGACTGGAATACATTAACTTAATATGTTAACCCAGTGATTCTAAACTTCCCCCAATCTCTTTTCCCAACCCCCTCCCCCTTACCCTCCACACACACACACACCTCTCAACACAGCAAAAGCTAAAAAAAAAAAATGACCTCTCATTCACTAGTTTATCTTTCAAGGGATCCCGAGGCTGGCGCTTCATGATGTCGTTCTCCGCTTTCTCATAGGCCAGGGAGATGGCGGGCACCATGTCGGTGCCCAGGTCGATGCACAGGATGGTGATGGTGCCCAGGGGCAGAGGAATGTCAGCAAGGATGAAAATCAGGAAGGGGGAGATCTCAGGGATGTTTGAAGTCAGGGTGTAAGCGATCGACTTTTCAGGTTGTCAAAGATCAGGCGTCCTGAAAAACAGAGACATCACACACTGTCTTAAAACACAAAACAATACAATATATCGAAACACAATAAGACCAAATAAGCAACTTTTCATCACCCTTGCACTAAAACCTTTACCAATAAGCAACCTTCTATGACCTATCATAAATTGTAACTTCCCTACTAACCAGCAGACAAATTCTCCACCCAGGGAAACTTTTGGTAAAAACCTTGATCGCGCTGATTACATGTACACTCAATTTAAGACTTAACTTACTGCGATTGTTAGAAAGGAGGTATGTATTCATGATGGGATTAACACACTGGGCAACCCTACTGTGACTTACTTGACTCAAAAGTCACTCCTCTTATGTTCTAATGGTCAATACTGTTAAGTGAATCGTTAATCCTGTTAATGATTTCATTTAATGGTTTCCTCAGTTATGTCATAATTCAGTGCTTAATCCTTGTGTGGCTTAATGCAATAGTTAATCCTATAGTGACTCGATGCTTAATCCTGTTGTGACTTAACTCAGGAAGTAATCCTGTCGTTCTTAAACTCAACTATTAAATTCTGTGGCCACACACCCCAATTTATCTGTCCAATCATTCATTTATGCATTTACTGATCCTGTTGTGACTTAACACAATTAGTACTTTAAACATAATGTCACACAACTGATGTATTCATTTTGTTGTCACACTAATCAGTTGTCAATCCCCATGTGACATGACGCAGGTATTAACTCATTCTATACTAGCTATTATCTCCCCTTACTTCCCCCCCCCCCCCGAAACTGACCATTTCTACAGATATCTTTTAAAAATCATTTTAAAAAAAAGAATACACACAGACTTGTGATTTCTTTAAGCAATGTTTGTAAAGGATTGAGAAACCACAAACAATATAGCAAATTCATTTTTCTATTTATTTGGTAAGACGGTATGCATGACAAAGAAAATGAGACTTTGCATGTCATGTAAAAATAGGGGTGGTACACACCCTATGAACAAAAAATTAACATGAACTGGTTTTATGCCCTGAAATGATTCAACTGTTTGCAACAATCCCAGAGCTTCAGTCACATTGTAACGATGATTTGTAGTGTTTCTTTCACCACGCGAGCTTGACGGAGTAGCAGACGACGCCACATTGCCACGTCAAGCCAAACCGAGCTGGTGATGTGTTGTGAAAAGCGTCTGCTAGCGAGCATTCAGCCTGCAAAGCCCAAGTACCAGTACACAACTCTAATTAGTATAGAGGAGCTATTTGTAACAAGTAGTTTCGTACAAAAGGTTTGCCTACTTCGGAGAAAATTTACAAAGCTTTGGACCCCATATGCGGTCCTTAGTATGCAAAGGTTGTAAACGTAAGGACCGGATATGCGGTCCTTAGGATAGAAAGAGTTAACCGTGCTGTGACACAACTCGGGGATCAATCAGTGTACTCACCCTCCTCCACACCAGTGACAATGGAGGCAAAGTTGTCGTCCAACAGGATCATGTCCGCAGCCTGTTTACTCACATCACTGCCAGCGATTCCCATGGCCACACCTACAATCATGAACAACACATACAAACATTAATCTGGAATAACTATCAGCGATTCCCATGGTCACACCTGCAATCATGAACAACACATACAAACATTAATCTGGAATAACTATCAGCGATTCCCATGGTCACACCTGCAATCATGAACAACACATACAAACATTAAACATCACTACCAGCGATTCCCATGGCCACACCTGCAATCATGAACAACACATACAAACATTAATCTGGAATAACTATCATTTAAAAACATTTTTTCTAATGGAAAATAAAACATTTACGACTATTCTACCCCCCCCCCCCCCCCCCCCCAAACAAACATTTGAGCCTGGTTTGAGGGCAATTACAATTTGCACACACACACTCACATAAAAAGCATACGCGTGCTCGCGCGCACACACACACACACACACACACACACACACACACACACACACAAAACCGACATGCACAAACAAGAAGTACACCTGCAACATACATATACTACAAACATGTACACACACTCACATCACAACACTCGTACCACACACACACACTCACACACACGCACACACACACATGCACATACACACACACACGCACACACACAGACACAGACACACACGCACACACACACACATGCACACACACACACACAGAGAAAGCTACCAACACCTCACATACCAATGTCGGCTTTCTTCAATGCAGGGGAATCGTTGACACCGTCTCCTGTCACAGCTACGATCTGTCCCTGGCGCTGACAGCCCTCCACGATGATCAACTTCTGCTGGGGGGACGTGCGGGCAAACACAATCTCCGCATGGTTGCGCAGGATCTCGTCAATCTGAGCGGGGGTCATGTCACGAAGGTCACCACCGTGGATGACCGCTGCTTTGGCGTCTCTGACGACACAGAGGGGGAGGAGCCAGGTTAGAACTGACAGGACATTTCTGACACCCCTACCCCCACCCCCCTTCCTGCCCCCTCCTCCCCACCCCCTCCCCCCACACAGTGATTCGAGTTGCAGCTAACAGGACATTTCTAGTAACACAAACACAGAGGGTTCGATGTTAGAACCAACAGGATATTTCTAGTAACACAAACACAGAGGGTTCGATGTTGGAGCCAACAGGATATTTCTAGTAACACAAACACAGAGGGTTCGATGTTGGAGCTAACAGGACATTTCTAGTAACACAAACACAGAGGGTTCGATGTTGGAGCCAACAGGACATTTCTAGTAACACAAACACAGAGGGTTCGATGTTGGAGCAAACAGGATATTTCTGACATAGAGAGATCCTTTCAGAGTGAGCCAAACAGAGTTGACGTATTTCTCACACAAAGAGAGAGAAGGGGTGAGAGAGAGGGAGGGAGGAGAGAGAGAGAGAGAAGAGAGAGAGAGGAGAGAGAGAGAGAGAGAGAGAGAGAGAGAGAGAGAGAGAGAGAGAGAGACGAGATGACATATTTCTGACAACACACAAAGAAGTAGCCAAGTCAAACCTGACAGTACTTCTCTCATCACACAGAGAGGGAGCCAAGTTGGAGCCGACACGATATTTCTGATGTCACAAATTGACAGCCAGTCCAGTCAGCTGACAGAATGCTTCTGACAATGAAGTGAGAGAGCCCACTGGAACTTTCTGACCACATGCACAGTGAGACAAAGACCTGACAGGATGTTAATGACAATGAAGTGAGACAGCCCACTGGAACTTCCTGACCACATGCACAGTGACACAGCAGAGGAAGACCTGACAGGATGTTAATGACAATGAAGTGAGACAGCCCACTGGAACTTCCTGACCACATGCACAGTGACACAGCAGAGGAAGACCTGACAGGATGTTAATGACAATGAAGTGAGACAGCCCACTGGAACTTCCTGACCACATGCACAGTGACACAGCAGAGGAAGACCTGACATGATGTTTTTGACACCACACGAATCGAGAGAACTAAGTCAGAGTTGAAGGATATTTCTGACAATACACAGAAACAGTCAAGGAAAGGATTATCTTCTGTTTCTCACTGGACATTTGACTACAGACAGCATGATAAATGTCATCACAACGATCAGAAAAGCATTACAAACATAGAAAGCACTGCTTAATATTCAACAGAGTTACTACAGACAGCATGATAAATGTCGCCACAATGATCTGAAAAGCATTAAAAACATAGAAAGCACTGCTTAATATTCAACAGAGTTACATTGGTTCTGTTCGCATCTCAGAGAAAGAAACAATGGTTTGCGGGGACAAAAAAGATACAGAAGTCAAGAAAAAAATTTTAAAAAGAGGAAACAGAGAAAAAGAGTTCTATAGATATGGGTAAAAAGACACACCTGGGGTCCACTTCCTCCACAGGGACTCCCCGTTCAGTGGCAATGTCCTCCACCGTCTTGCTGCCTTCGGAAATAATGCCCACGCCCTTAGCGATGGCCTTTGCCGTGATTGGATGATCGCCTGTGACCATGATGACCTTGATGCCAGCACTGCGGCACTTGCCCACGGCGTCGGGGACGGCGGCACGAGGAGGGTCGATCATGGACATGAGCCCCACAAAACGCAGGCCGGTGATAGGGAAGTTGGGGCCATCAGGGTCGAACTCGTAGCCAGGGGGGTACTGGTCCGTGGGCAAATAGTAGTCGCAGAAACCTGGGAGATAGCAGTGAAACCATTAATACTGACGTGCATAGGTCTGGGAGACAGCAGGGAAACCATTAACACTGACGTGCAAGGTCTGGGAGAAGCAGGAAACATTACATGACGTGCATAGGTCTGGGAGACAGCAGGGAAACCATTAACACTGACGTGCATAGGTCTTTTCCCTCTTTTTTTTTTTTTTTCATTTCTAAATGCCAAACAAACAAGCAGACAGACAAACAAAAAACTATGCAGAAAACACCCCTGTCAATCCAAATCACGCCAAGTTTTTTTTTCATAAAATGTTCATGATAGGTATAGGTGGCATTGCACATGTCTGTCTGTGTGTTGTTGATGTTGATAACAGACCATAGTGGTCTTCACAATCCTTCAAGAAATCTAGAACTAATGAATGCCGATGCCCTGCTTGCTGTTCACCTCGACACGTGCCAGTCTGAAGCAATTCCAAATTATCTGAGCCATCACCATCGATTCAGCAAAGGCTGGGCAGCTAAAAAAACCCACAATTATCATAAACGGACAGTCTTCTATTATTTCTTACTCATTATCACACCTCATTTAAGCGAAAAACATATTTTTGGAACTTTCTTCTGCTCAAATTGAAGCATTTCGCAAATGGCAGTCACCAGTGCTGCAGCAGATGCCTCAAACCAAGGCACTAGCTCGCCTTCTGAAATAAGCCGTCTGGAACCAAACAGTAGGGTAATCCTCAACGGGTGGACTGACTGTCGACGGATGTTGCCAGACAGGTGGCTACCAATGGATCAGCAGTTAAAAGGTGAACTTTAAACACAGCTCTCAGCAGAAAGAAAACCATGATCAGTCCTTATAAAAAGCTTCTGTCAATTTCAATGCAATCCAAACTGAACTCTGTGCAAAATTACTGACAGGAAAAGATCCACAAGCATGCCTCGTGCTGGGAATAGCTCGTCAATATTCACCATTCTACCACTTGTGATATTACCCCTATCACTTCTATTCACCATTCTACCACTTGTGATATTACCCCTGTCACTTCTATTCACCATTCTACCACTTGTGATATTACCCCTGTCACTTCTATTCACCATTCTACCACTTGTGATATTACCCCTGTCACTTCTATTCACCATTCTACCACTTGTGATATTACCCCTGTCACTTCTATTCACCATTCTACCACTTGTGATATTACCCCTGTCACTTCTATTCACCATTCTACCACTTGTGATATTACCCCTGTCACTTCTATTCACCATTCTACCACTTGTGATATTACCCCTGTCACTTCTATTCACCATTCTACCACTTGTGATATTACCCCCGTCACTTCTATTCACCATTCTACCACTTGTGATGTTACCCCTGTCACTTCTATTCACCATTCTACCACTTGTGATATTACCCCTGTCACTTCTATTCACCATTCTACCACTTGTGATATTACCCCTGTCACTTCTATTCACCATTCTACCACTTGTGATATCACCCCTGTCACTTCTATTCACCATTCTACCACTTGTGATATTACCCCTGTCACTTCTATTCACCATTCTACCACTTGTGATATTACCCCTGTCACTTCTATTCACCATTCTACCACTTGTGATATTACCCCTGTCACTTCTATTCACCATTCTACCACTTGTGATATTACCCCTGTCACTTCTATTCACCATTCTACCACTTGTGATATTACCCCTGTCACTTCTATTCACCATTCTACCACTTGTGATATTACCCCTGTCACTTCTCGCCCCGATTTCTTTTCTTCTTTTAAAGTGTTCACTTCCTCTTCTTTTGTTTTGTTGTAGCATTTTGCACACACGCAAAACAAGCCAACAAACATACAGACAGAAATGAATGAAAAAATACCACAATGGTTACGTAATTCCCAGGTCTCTCTCCCCGACTTCTACATTTCGGAGAGCAAAATGATCTTGGTTGGAACACACACACACACACACACACACAGATATTCCCAAAATATAGCGTGTGCATGTTCTAAGCCATTATCTGGTGAACATAATTATACTTTTCCATTGCCCCATTTTAAATGCTCTATATTCAAAAGCAAACATTGAAATTTTGAAATCTAAACCAGCTCACGCTATTTCTTTCAGTTCAGAAATTGTTGAGGTTGCAAAAACTATCTCTCGCTCTCAAATTAGCATATTTTTATAATTATGATAGTGTAGTTTATATTTATATGTGTACTGTTCTTGACATTATTTCTTACCTTTTCCTCCCCCTGTCCTCCTCCATCCCCCTCCCCAATGCCCCACCCCTCTCCCTTCCCCCTTGTAAAGTCCAATATCACCAAGTGTGAACAGACTATAAATCAACAACAACCAACAACACACACACACACACAGATACACATACACACACATGCGCGCCCACACACACACACACATGCACACACACACACACACACACACACACATGCATACACACACATATACAAACAAAAACACACACACAGACACACACACACACACAGAGACAGACAGACACACACACACACAAACTTCCTCTTACCCAGCACACGCTCTCCCAGGCCGCCCAGCTCCAGGTAGGCGGCGTTGAAGGCCTCGCGGAAGTTGTCGTCCAACGGCTGCTCCTTGCCGTTCAGCAGGATGGAGGAGCAACGGTCCATGATCCTCTCCGGGGCTCCCTTCATCACCAGCAGGTAGCGGGGGTCGTTGGGGTCATCGGTCTCGTGGATTGACACCTGTGCACACGCACATGACAATGGTCAGCTCACAGAACTAGTAAAGGGTATGCATCTTCCTGCTTTAATTTCCTCTGGTTGTTTTTTATTCGTCAAAAACTCCTGGGGGTGGGGGCCTGGGGTAAAATAGACTCTATCACCAGAAAAATACAACAGAATTAATGAAACAAAACAACAAGCAATCATGATTAATTGAAGAAGATACTTAATTGGAGAGAATCTTGTATATTGCAGACTGGCAAAACAAAACAAAGTGCAACAGAGTTGAAGTATTTGTGAAAGAAGAAAAAAAGAATGAGGCTTCTGAATTAGAGAGAGAGAGACAGACAGACAGACAGGACAGAGAGAGAGAGACAGACAGACAGACAGACAGACACGGAGAGACACAGGAGAGAGAGACAGCATCGATAATTTTATGGTTTGAATTTTGAATTTTGCGGTTTTATGGATAATGGACTAATATTTACTTTTGCTACCAGTGAAGCCTTGGACAGGAAGAAAAAAGAACTTATTGCACATGAAGAATAGCAACAAAAAAAGATGTAAAAGATTAAAAGTTCTGAAATCAACAAATCAGGCAAGCAATGATGGGAGGTCAATGAAGTTGATTGACAGAGGCTAAATTTCTATTAAGAAAACAAAACAATAAACCTCATACTCCAAGCTTTTGAAAGTTAATGCTAAGCATGTGGGTCACACATATGTCTTCAGTTTCACAGGAGAGTTGATCTAGTTACTAGATACTTGAAGAGGCAAAAAAAACAAAATCTGCAAACAATGAATTTCTTACCATACTTTTGTCTTTTCTCTGATCCTCATTTATGAAAGTGAAAACACAAAAAGATCCAGCAAAGTTACTACCACACTCACCGAAGCACAGGAAAGAAGTCACTTTACACTCCCATTTTCCAGCCTAACAAGTTTTCAACAAAATCACTTCATCTCCCTCCCCTCCCCTTCACCTCTGTCCTTCACCTCTTTCCTACCCTCAACTGCCCATCCCCCTAACCATCAACCCCAATTCCTACTAAAAAAATCTGTCTCCTCCCACTCCTGTGTGACTATGCATTACACAGAAAAAATGATTTATAACTAAAAAAAATTTAAAAAAGTAAAATGACAAACAAATCTTTGACAATATTAATCCACAAACCATTTTTAATAAATCTCATCCAAAAGCACAGATGTTACAATGGTTTGGGTCCGATTCAGGGTCTCAACATCAAATAAAAAAATCAAAAGAACCAACCACCAACACTAAAGGGTTTTTTTTACCGATGACATCCAAGCGTGCGTGCGTGTGTGTGTATAGGTGTGTGTGTGTGTGTGTGTGTGTGTATTATTTCTTTTTTCTTTTTTCTTTTTTTTTTGGTCAGTACAACCTTGAGTTAATCTGACAATAAACTGGTTTCAGTGTGTATTTTTTTCAAATGAATTGAAGGAACACTGACTGAAGTCAGCAAGCACACCAACCTGGGATTTGTTGGTGGAGTTGAAAGGGATCTCCACAATCTTCTTGTTGCGGCGACGGAATTCAGTCACTTTGCCGATGGACAGCTCTGAGCATTTCAACAATGCCGACTCGACGCGTCACCATTGCACTCCCTGCAAATGCCACATCTCCATGGAGTCATCATTGCATTGTCTACACATGTCACATCTCCATGGAGTCATCATTGCATTGTCTACACATGTCACATCTCCATGGAGTCATCATTGCATTGTCTACACATGTCACATCTCCATGGAGTCATCATTGCATTGTCTACACATGTCACATCTCCATGGAGTCATCATTGCATTGTCTACACATGTCACATGACATTCCTGCATTCAGGAACACAAAGACTTGATGTGTGAGGAATTGTTTGTCTAAAAAGTGTATTTTTAATTTCTTTATTTTCAAACATTGTTTTCCAAAATCACTTTTTTTGACAACAGTTGATGTGCAAGGAACACAATATCTCTGGATCCAGACCAGCTACTTGGTAATGTTTTTTTTTTTGATCAGATATGATTTCTGCATGCAATTACATTTTCATTATAAGTCAAAACAGCACTTATCATTTGCTATTTCTATTTGAAAAAATTCAAAAGCAATGAAACGCGAAGCCTGATGGCCCCATATGGAAAAAAAAATATTGAAAAAAAGAGAGTTTGTCCTTTTGTCATTGCATTACTTAGTCACAAAACAAGAAAAGTCAGGTTTCAAGTGCCTAACGATCTGCTATAATAAAAATACAGTTTTGTTATGAACCGTTTTTTTTTCTCCATTTTTCATCATTTTGCCCCATTTGTGGTCCCCCAATCACACAAGAGCTTTGAATCACCCAAGAATATTGTACCATGTTTTTTTCAACATAAACAATAGAAAAAAAGAAGAAGTTTTAAAAGAACAATGGTTTAATTTTCGTGCCACCTCTTGCCTTAAGCTCTCTTCATTAGACTCTCGCAAGCTATGTTTGCTGCCTTCACAACAATGGACACGAATGCTTTCATGGCTATGCAAGTAGAAGTGTGGTGAACCCATGGGGCCCCATCTCCTGCTGAATGAACGTCACCCTTGGCAGGCCTGAAAGGTGGATTGGATTTGTCACTTGCTTCACATCACTGCTTTCAAGATGATTCATTGGTGTACAAATTTCGTAGTCAGCCATTTCTAAGTTACACAGTCACATCCAAAACTGTGTAGTTGTGCACAAAAAAAATGTGTAGTTTTCTACCGGTTAAAATGTAGAATAGACAAGCCTGGTTAGCGCTTCTCCAACAAAAAACCTACAACAAGTGTGCGTGCACACACACACACACACACACACACGCACACTTTATACACTCACCTCTTCAGGATGGGCACATTGTCACACACACACACACACACACACACACACACTCACACACACACACTCACACTTATACACATGTACTCACCTCTTCAGGATGGGCACATTGTCACACACACACACACACACACACACACACACTCACACACACACACAAATCACACTTATACACATGTACTCACCTCTTCAGGATGGGCACATTGTCCTGGTTCCCCTTGAACTCGGCACGGTTGCACAACATGGAGATGCGAGCCAGGGCCATCCAGGTGGGGTCATTACGGCCATATGTGGCATCTGCAACACACCACCACATCACATCGTCACACATCATGCCCACAGCATTTATTTTTCCATCCCACACGAGACACTTAGTCAAAGGGCAAACAGACAAGGCCTACACATTTCTGATCCAACATTTTTGTTGCTGTAGTCCAAGCAGAGGCATGTATCAAACTTGTGTACTAGTTAACTAGGGAAAATTAAATACCCAGAAAGTGATGACATTATTTTAGCACCATTTTGTGTGTGTTGTCATTGTTCTGATATTGCCTGACCACTTGAGTACAAGCTTTCATGCCGCATTCTACGTTATTAAAAAAGAATTGCCGGGAATTCGCCAATTCACTCATCTCAAGAGCACAGATATATTACATTTTTCATGACAACCACTAATTCTCAAACTGACAGCCCCATTTGTAATGGCCGCTCAACAATGCCGAACACATTGCTGCCAGACCGGCTATGCACAGATGACATTCAGTTCACCAAGTACAGCACAGTTAGCTGGCTGGTGGGGAGCAGCCTGCAGAAAACACCTCTTTCCCTGACCTGCATTCACGGCTTGGCCTCTGCAGCTGGGGGCGAGCTGTAAACTCCCCTGCCTCTCAAAACTAAGTAACTTGCTCTGAACAGCCGTGTGCCGTTCTTCTCTGGGTGGAGCACTGGTCCAGTAGCATCCTACGTCCTGAGTTTGAATTCCACGTGGGGCAAACTTTTTCTTCCCCTCCGTCCTGAGTTCCATATGCAGATTTTTCTTCCCCTCTCCCCCAACCTTTACCTTTAGACTTCAAGGGCTGGCTGGGCTACATCATGTTCACTGTGTTGTGTTGCAACAAGAAGAATCCGGGTGTGGCTGTGTATGAGGGGGTAGTAATGAGGCCCTGGGGGAGTTACACCACTGAGGGAGTATGAAGAAATGAGTCAGGCCCCCTCCCCCCTCCTTTCCATCCTTCCGTCTCCCCCACCCTCCGTTCCAAAAGTTTGGTTTATACTCAAAAGCATCTTTACGTCTGACTGGTATAATGTAATCCATGGAGGGATCACAACAAGAACTTACCCCTATGGTCTGTTCTATATAGCTCTGCTAACAGATCATTAACCTGGCTCTGTTTGGAAACACTCTGTCCTCCCTTTTTTCCCATTACCTACCTGGCTATATTGTGTGCTCTTACCCATTTTGGATATGATAGGACTAGAAATAGACCCCCAAAAAAAAAATCGATGAGAGTTATCCTCCCCAACTTGCAGGAATTAGTTCCCTTTATGGGTGTGACAATGAATACATACTGAATATTTTTTCAAAAATATCTTTCAAAAAATCACTCTCCCAATCCCATATCTTTTGACACCGTTTTTGTTATATGTAACTTTTTAACCAAACTCAGGAATTCACAAACGCTTTTTTCCAAGAAGAACAGGAACATTCCTGAAAAACTCTAAAAGTCCTCCATAGGGTCTCAACTCTTCCAGAACTAATCCTGTTACTGCAGGATTTCTCACACCAGCCAGTTCTTATGGAGGTGAAAGTATTGTTTCTCCGAAGGAAATACTGGAACAAACAATCGAGTATAACCAGCTTCTTTTTTTTTTTTTATCTTTGTTATTATTACTGCTATCATCAGTATAATACATAATTATTATCAAGAATGGTTATATGCCCTATCAAATTAATGCCCAAGGTTTTCATAATCAGCAATTACACATATAAAGCTACAAAACAAGCAAACAAGAACAACCAGCAATACAAAAGACGCATGCCACAACCAAACGCTCACACTGCATCCAACCGTACCACCACCCAGCCCTCACCCCCTCTCCCCACCCATGTCCCATCGCTCAACCCAAAAAAGCTTACGAAGAGGTAAATAACTCCTGCATCAAAGTGCATGTCACACCCTGAAACAACACCAACTCATATTTTGTATGTCAAGGCATTTTGACAGTGTTGCCATCTTAGGCTACCGACATGGATCGAAACCCTCAGCTTGCCAATCGTCACTGGGTCGGCTAACCACTACACCAAGGGAGACACCTCCCTCCTCGGCATCATCATCTTTCAATGGCCATCTTAGGCTGAATTTATCAAATGATCGCTCGTTCTTCATTTTCATTGTCCAGAGTGTTGTTTATCTTGCCTGAAGAAGACCTAAGAGGTCGAAAAGGGTCGTGTTTTGTCTTGTGATTCATTTGTCCATATTGATGTAAGATGTACCATCACAGCAGTTCACTCACTGGACTGGTCGTCGCTGGTGTCGGCCTCCACAATGCGGCCATCAAACCACATGTGGGCCACCGTCATGCGGTTCTGGGTGAGGGTGCCGGTCTTGTCGGAGCAGATGGTGGAGGTGGAGCCCAGGGTCTCCACGGCCTCCAGGTTCTTCACCAGGCAGTTCTTGCTGGCCATCCGCTTGGCCGTCAGGGTCAGGCACACCTGGATATCCACAGGTACACACAGATTCACTTGTGTATATACACATATGCACCTGCAAGCATAGCTTAATGCTTATATGTCCACAGATACCTAAAACACTCTAGGTAAACATAGAAAACACCAGTTTGTAGATGATTTTTTTTGTCAGCAAATTGTCATTCAACATCTGAGAACAATAATTCAGTTTAGCCAAAAGCCCCGAAAATGCACAATGTCACAACAGAAAACGTTTAGGCAGTGAAAAAGATTGAGTGCTTCCTACATTAGTTGCACATACCTGCTTAACTTTGACCTGATATTAGCAAAATATGTTTTTGAAGATGACCGACTTGCTGTCTATGAAGCGTTCAATTTCTGAAAGCTCTCATACTTTTCCTGAACAATAATCACCCTGAACAGCAAGCCTTCAACATAAAAAGTGACACAGACTATTGTTTTTAACCCTTTCTCGACAGGTCCCAGCTGTCTGCATGGTTCCCTCCCCTTAATCCTGCGGACTAGACGCTGACATCAAACATGGACACCACATACATAGCCAGGTGCACACCACAACCACACTGAATATGCAAATCATATTCATGAACATTCAAGGGATTACCATCGCTAGGTTAAATTAATTCAGCATGATGATCCTTTTTTGTGTCTAGCTCTGTGAGTTAGTAATTGTACACACAAAGGCACTGACAAACGATTGCAAGAGATAACAAGGCGACTTGCCGGGTCTTTAGACCTTCTCTCCCCTGTCTAGGAGAACTGTGGGACCCATACGTAAAGGTAAAACAAGACAATCACCAACATTGCGAGTGGATGAAAGTCTCAATCACACCTTCTTCCTCAGTCTCTGTGCATTTTGTTTCTTTTCCTTGTTACCAGTGTAACATTTACCTGCTTGCTCTCTTGTAGCAGTCTGCTTCTCCTCTGTGTGGGAGTAAAATTCATCCGGTGTCTCTTTCCCAGCCTACTATTTCTCTCCCTTTGCAAGGATGCCAAAAACTGCCATATTCTTTTTTTTCCACAGCTCTTTATTTTCTTTTTTCTCCAGAGAGTCAAACTCGTCAACTCTCTCTTTGTGGTCCACTTTTCTTTGGCATTCTTTCAAAAAAAAAAATAAAAAAAAATTAAGTCAACTTGATCAGCTTACTGTGACAGTGGCCAGCAGACCCTCGGGCACGTTGGCGACGATGATGCCGATGAGGAAGATGACAGCGTCCAGCCAGAAGTAGCCCAGGATGAAGGCGATGACGAAGAAGGTGACACCAAGGAAGACGGCCACGCCGGTGATGATGTGGATGAAGTGAGCGATCTCTTTGGCGATGGGGGTGTCCCCCACTTCCAGCCCTGACGCCAGGTTGGCTATGCGACCCATGACTGTGTTGTCCCCTGTCTTCACCACTATACCACGGCATGTTCCTGGTCACAGAGCACAGAGAATCCTGCATCAACACACGTGTTAGTGAAAGAAAATCCTATGGGCTGCTGCTAACACATGTAACAACACACAACGATAAGGAAGCTGTCCCCAGCCAACCTTTTGTGGATAATTTTATTTTCAGTTAAAACAGCATAGAGACAAATGATGTTACAGATCTTAAAATTCTCACACAGAAACTCTTTTCCATGTGCGTAAAAGCATTTTCAAAAGAACTAAAATATAACTTTTAAAAACATACATAATTTGAAAACAAGAAAACAGGAATTCAGGATAAAATGGTTGCCATCAGCAGAATAACTAAGAATATATTATCATAGTTGCCTTTAAGATTTTATCACTAATACTGTTGTTAATAAAAAGAAAATTTAAGGGTAATAGTAGTAGAAAGAAACTCGTGGAGAGCGTGGCAGCAGAGAGTCCTCAGAAGAGAAGCCCCCTTCAAGCAAGTGTTTCGGCCCTTATCTCCTGACACTCTAGGGGGGTTGGGCCACACCCGGTTCATGACTCCGGATGTCCCTCTGCTGCCCCTTTTTTTTTTCCCCATCTTGGGACGAGCCATGGCTGGGATTCGAACCCATGACCCTCTGGACATGCTCACTTTTCTACTTAATGACTCGCGCTTTAACCACTGAGCCACAGGGACACCTGATATTTGTAGGGAAATTAAGCCTTATGAAGTTCACTTTTGTTCCTCCTTGACCAGATCCAGCTTGAACACCTCTCTGCCGCTTCTGCCATTGCTTTCAGGGCTCTGGTTTTTTCCTTCCCTGCAACTGAGAGCTGTTTCATGAGGCTGTATGCAGACGTTCCTACAAATCCCCTAGCTCCAATTTCTGCAGTGAGGACTTTGACCTGATAGCCTTCTCTCCTCAGGCTGTTTGCCAGATCAGCATACTTTTCAGTCTTGTAGATTTGAGCTGCCTCCATTCTGTTCTCATATGGCACCGTGAGCTCGATCATGATCAGCTGCTTGGTTGACTTAGAGTGGACTACTATGTCTGGTCTCATGCCACTCTTGCTGATGATCTCTGGGTGACTCTTCCATTCTGGGAGGTCTGCAGTGCACTCCCAGTCATCTGCCCCATCCAGCAGACTCTGCCTGCATGTTTCGAGTGGCACTGTTGTTCTTGGCCATGATTTGCTGCCTCCTGCCGTGAAGAATGTTGCGGGTGCTTTTGGAGTCCTGATTCTCCCTTTTGTGGTGTTGGTACTAGCCCAGACTACTTGTACAATTTCTTTGAGCACTTGGTTGTGCCTCCATGTGTACCTTCCTTGAGCCAGGGCTACTTTACATGAGCTTAGAACATGCTCCACTGTTTGTTTTTTATGGCAGAGGGGGCATGCAGGATCGTCTGTTTTCCCCCACTTCACCAGGTTTGCATTTGAGGGCAGAAGGTCATATGCAGATCTGAGAATGAAGCTGATCCTGAGAGGGGCCAATGTGCCAAATGTCATTCCAAGTTAGACTTCTTTGGAGTGCATTCTCCCACGTTGTCCATTGCCCTTGCTGGCTCTGCTGGACTGCTTTCTGGAGTCTTTTTGGTCTTCTTCTTTTCTCATCTCCTGAATCATCATGTCTCTTTTGGCTTTTCCTTTGGCCTTTGACCACCATTCAGTTTTGGTCACCCCCAGTCCTTGTCTGTTGGTCTGTGTGTGTCCTGTTATTTCTCTGATCTTGAGACTTTCTTTTGCAGAATCCATCGCCTCTTGAACTTTCCATTTTCTGCCTGTCTTCAGCTGGGGCTTGATTGCTTCTACCACCTTGTCTCCTGAGTCCTCCAGCATGCTTTGAAGTCTGATCTTCCCTGCTTTGTATTCCTCCAGGATGGATTTCAGTGGTAGTTTCAGCTTTGCTTGGCGACAGTACAGCGCGATGTCAGTCAGACAGGGTGGGACACCAAGCCATTTCCTTGTGAACTTGTTGATTTTGGCTTCCATTGCCTCCACTGTGCTGGTGCAGATGTCGTATATCATCAGAGGCCATAGGAGCTTTGGTATCAGCATGAACTGCAGACACCAGACCTTGTATTTGCCAGGGAGTCCACACTGGTCAATGGTCTCCAAGCCTTCTTCCGCCATCTGCTTGGTTTCTTTTGCTCTTTGTGTGTCTTTCAGCGTATCATCATACCATCTTCCAAGGCTCTTGACTGGTTCTTTTGTGACTGTTGGAATGGCCTGGTTGGCAACACTGAAGACCACAGATTCGGCCACTTTTCCTTTCCTCAGTGAGAGACTCCGTGATTTCTTTGGCTTGAACTTCATTCTGGATGAGGCAACTATGTCGTCCAGCCTCTCCAGCACATGACGTGTCTCGTCTTCTCTGGATGAAATCACTGTAGTGTCATCCATGAAGGCCTTGAGAGGAGGCATCTTGTATCCATCGCCAAGGTCTGTTTGTCTCGCGTTGTTTGTTGCTGCTTTCAAGATGAGTTCCATTGCCAGCACGAACAGTATCGGGGAAATTGCACAGCCCATTGCAATGCCCACTTCCAAGTTGATCCAATCAGTTGTGTACTCCTTGGTAGAGAACCGCATTGAGAAGCCATTGAAGTACTTCTTGAGCATGTCACGGATGTTCTTTGGCACATGGTACATCTCAAGAGCCAACTGTATCATCTCATGGGGCACAGATCCATATGCGTTTGCCAGATCAAGCCACACTACGTCCAGGTCTCTCTTTTCTGTTTTTGCTTTTTGGATTGCGTCCCAGATCATTGTGGCGTGTTCTACACAGCCAGCCACGCCTGGGATGCCACCTTTCTGGACTGACACATCCAAGTACTTGTTTTCCATCAGGTACTTGGTCAGCCTTGCTGCCATGACAGAGAAGAAGATTTTCCCTTCGACGTTCAGTAGTGATATTGGCCTGAACTGGCTGATGTCACTTGAGTTTTGCTCCTTGGGGATGTACACACCATCTGCCGTCATCCACTGGCCGCTGATCTTCTGGTTTCTCCAAGCCGATCGCAGCAGCCTGTGGAGCCACTCCAGCACCTTGGGACATTTCTTGTAAAGCTGGTAAGGTATTCCGTTTGGCCCTGGTGATGATTTGGCTCTGGCTTTGTCGACCACCTTCTTGATTTCCGCCAACGTTGGAGGCTTGCCATTAAACTGTTCCTCAGGGTTGGTTGGCCACACCAGATCTTGAATGTCGAGTGGTGCTTTGCTCTGTGAGTCAGAGTATGTTTTCCTCAGATGCTGCTCAAGAACTCCTTTGTCCACACTTAGGGTCCCAGATTTTGGCTGCTCAAACAGTGTTCTGGCAAACTGGAAGGGGTCTCTGAAGAAGCGCTCTTGTGTCTTCTTCTTTTTGCTCTTCCTCTTCCTCGCAGATTCCGCTTTGCTGAGGGCGCTGTGTTTTTCTTTCAGGTCTTCCCACAGTTTTTCCAAGCCTTGTTTTTCAGCTGGCAGTGCGGTCTTCATTTGCTTCTTGAGGTTGTTCTTTTGGACTCTGATCTTGTCCATCTTTTCTTGGCGTCTGGATTTCTTTGGAGGTGTTTTCTCTTTGGGTAGTTTTACTCCATAGGCGTCTCTACATGTGGCATACACAATGTCCCCATATGTGGCTAGTTTGTGTTCCAGGGTGCTTTTCCCTATCAGTGCATCGAGTCTTTGGACGATTTTTGCATCCAGTTTCTCCCAATCTTCAGTTTCGTTTGCTCGTGGCAGGTTGAGTTTCAGGCGCCTGGCATCGAGGGCCTGTGCAAATTCCTCATCCGAACCAACAGCGTGGATGTCCTTGGCACTGTGGTTTAAATCCTGGCCTTGGTCTTCTGACGTCTTATCTGCTGATGCAGTGCGCTGCTGCTCATTCAGATGAGTCTTCACACATCCCATCTTTGTTCTGTGGATCTTCATGCCACGGGTGGTAATATGCTTAACTAACCTCAAGAACCACTGGCAACATATATAAAGAGGCAAAACCTTTTTCTACAGAAACCATTCTTCTCTCTCTGTCTGCTATTGGTCGGGTTAATCACCATCAGAACTGGTGTTCACCTACTTGTTTTGCAAGCAATCAAATGGAGTTGGCCTCTTTCGTTTTTTCCTGTTTGTATGTTTCTTGCTTGCCTTTTCATTATTATTTTCTTTTTTTTCATCCTGTATTTTGTTTTCCTTTTTCGTAACAAATTTTTCCTTTCAAAATATTTGATTCATTAATATATTTGTGCATTTACGTATTTCTGTTTCCCTTACTTCCAGTGTGTTATCTGTCATTCATTTCAAAACTCCACCTTGTTTGGAGGTTTGCACTTGAGGCATACCACAATGTTAGATTCAATGTCATATAATACCAATTCTGAAAGAATAAAATCTTGTTCTATGAGGGTGGGGAAAAATATACAAAAAAAAACACCCTATAATTTATACAAAAAGCAAATATGGTGCTGAACTGTCAAAACAATCATCTAGGGACAGCAGCCATAATTTCACACAGAGAAATATATTAGGATCATGAAGGCATGAAATAAAAAAAAAATCTAAATTTGAAAAAGTATATAAATAAAACCAAAAAAAACTTTCTCACCCTCTACAGCATTGGTGGAGAAGAAGCAGATATTGCGGGTTTCCAAAGGATTCTCATGGGTGAACTCAGCTGTGCGGGTCTGAGGTTCGGATTCACCAGTCAGGGAAGAGTTATCCACCTTGAAGCTATGGGCGGAAATGACACGCAGGTCGGCAGGCACACGGTCGCCAAACTTGCACTCCACGATGTCCCCCACCACCAGTTCCTCCGCCTTGACGCTCAGCTTCTGGTTCCCACGCAGCACCACCGCAAACTGCCAGCACAACACAACAGCCCTCGTCAGTCTCATTAGCACAACACAACAGCCCTCGTCAGTCTCATTAGCACAACACAACAGCCCTCGTCAGTCTCATTAGCATAACACAACAGCCCTCGTCAGTCTCATTAGCATAACACAACAGCCCTCGTCAGTCTCATTAGCATAACACAACAGCCCTCGTCAGTCTCATTAGCATAACACAACAGCCCTCGTCAGTCTCATTAGCACAACACAACAGCCCTCGTCAGTCTCATTAGCACAACACAACAGCCCTCGTCAGTCTCATTAGCACAACACAACAGCCCTCGTCAGTCTCATTAGCACAACACAACAGCCCTCGTCAGTCTCATTAGCACAACACAACAGCCCTCGTCAGTCTCATTAGCACAACCAACAGCCCTCGTCATCTCTTAGCACAACACAACACCCCTCGTCAGTCTCATTAGCACAACACAACAGCCCTCGTCAGTCTCATTAGCACAACACAACAGCCCTCGTCAGTCTCATTAGCATAACACAACAGCCCTCGTCAGTCTCATTAGCACAACACAACACCCCTCGTCAGTCTCATTAGCACAACACAACAGCCCTCGTCAGTCTCATTAGCATAACACAACAGCCCTCGTCAGTCTCATTAGCATAACACAACAGCCCTCGTCAGTCTCATTAGCATAACACAACAGCCCTCGTCAGTCTCATTAGCATAACACAACAGCCCTCGTCAGTCTCATTAGCATAACACAACAGCCCGTGTCAGTCTCATTAGCGTAACACAACAGCCCTCATCAGTCTCATTAGCACAACAGCCCTCGTCAGTCTCATTAGCATAACAGCCCTCATCAGTCTCATTAGCACAACATCCCTCATCAAACAGCCCTCATCAGTCTCATTAGCACAACAGCCCTCATCAGTCTCATTGGCACAACAGCCCTCACAGTCTCATTAGCACAACAGCCCTCATCAGTCTCATTAGCACAAACAGCCCTCATCAGTCTCATTAGCTCAACAGCCCGCAACAGTCTCAATGGCACAACACAACAGCCCTCTTCAGTCTCAGTAAGATAAAACCTTTGGGAAATGCTAAACAATCAAACAACGTGGCAAGCGTCTCCGTTTCTCAATTCTGTGCATGGCTGATGACTTGTGTGAAGAAGGGAGACCACTGGTTCACTTCACTCACTCACTTACTGCCCTTTATGACTCTGGCATGAACGGCGGCAGGCACTGCAGGGCCTCTAAGCGGCCTTGTTCTGCGCCTCCTCCTGCATGATACCTCCAGCGAATCTCACAGCCTTCAAGTTCTCCCTCTACAGTCAATCCACAGGTGTTCTTGAATCTTCCTCTCCTGCCTGCTCCCCCTGACGTCCATTGAAGGGCACTGCGGACAAGGTCCAGCTGTCTCAGGAAGCTTCACCCAATCCACATCCAGCGCCTGCTCACAACGATGGTCCTCATGCTGGCTCGCTTTCATTACATTAGGTGAGAAGCTGTTGGTCAGGCATGGCGTCAGCACAAAACTATTCCCAGGATTCCTCACAGGAAGCCGACAACTTGGCAAGGTCACTCACTCTCGGTCACTTTCCGGCACTGTGAGCCGAACGGCACGGACAGGCTCACTTTCGCAAGGCTCAGAATGTTTACTTGTTAACTTCTCCTACGCCTCCTATTGCTCCTCCACTCAAACAGTTAGTTTTACACCAGCTGGACCATTAAACAACAAAGTTTTCTGCAAAGAAAACGCCTGCTTTTCCTCTCACAGCACTATATGCGGCTGTGCCGTGCACCATAACATACGCTTGGGTGGGTAGATCAGAAAGTTCCAATAAATCTGGCAAATAACGGTCATCCTCCAGAACAACTGGAGGAGTCAGCTCCCTCCCTTGCGCTGTTCCAGTGAACACGACCCGAGTTTGTCCCACGATTTTCCAAGCTAACTTTGTTTTGTCACCCATGACCCGAGTTTGTCCCACGATTTTCCAAGCTAACTTTGTTTTGTCACCCATGACCCGAGTTTGTCCCACGATTTTCCAAGCTAACTTTGTTTTGTCACCCATGACCCGAGTTTGTCCCACGATTTTCCAAGCTAACTTTGTTTTGTCACCCAAGCCAGTTGACAGTTGTGTGGTACTGGACATTATTTTCAACAATACTGAGAAAGACAATCTGAATGTCTGTAAACAAACACAATACACGAAAATTATGTAGCATGGTATTGTCCATCACAGATGACACAAGTCATTCATGTGCAACACTCACACCCACACACACGTAGGTAAATAGTCTGTAACATCATATGGACTATGACATTCAAGTGTCCATCAGATATTCTGAGTTTCTGATTAAATCTGAAACTATTTCCACTTCATTCTCTCTCTCTCTCTCCTTCTCTGTCTGTCTGTTGGTCTGTCTCTCCCTCTGTCTGTCTGTCTCTGTCTGTCTGTCTGTCTCTCTCTCTCTCTCTGACCTGTGGCACAAGGTTTTTGAAGGAGTCCATGATACGAGAAGACTTGGCTTCCTGGTAGTAGGAGAATACACCAGTGACCAGCACCACAGCCGTCAGCACAACGCCCAAGTACAGCTGCCAACAATCAACATTTAATTTAACTCTTAAAGCCCAGGTACAGCTGCCAACAATCAACATTCAGTTTAACCCTTAAAGCCCAGGTGCAGCTGCCAACAATCAACATTCAGTTTAACCCTTAAAGCCCAGGTACAGCTGCCAACAATCAACATTCAGTTTAACCCTTAAAGCCCAGGTGCAGCTGCCAACAATCAACATTCAGTTTAACCCTTAAAGCCCAGGTACAGCTGCCAACAATCAACATTCAGTTTAACCCTTAAAGCCCAGGTGCAGCTGCCAACAATCAACATTCAGTTTAACCCTTAAAGCCCAGGTACAGCTGCCAACAATCAACATTCAGTTTAACCCTTAAAGCCCAGGTACAGCTGCCAACAATCAACATTCAGTTTAACCCTTGATGCCCTGGCACAGCTGCCAACAATCAACATTCAGTTTAACCCTTAAAGCCCAGGTGCAGCTGCCAACAATCAACATTCAGTTTAACCCTTGATGCCCTGGCACAGCTGCCATTAGTCAACATTCAGTTTCACTCTTAATGCTCAGGTGCAGCTGCCAAAATCATTATTCAGTTTAACCCTTGATGTCCATGTACATGCCCAACTCCATGCCCAAATCAGTTTAACCCTTTATGCCCACATACAACCGTAATAAATCAACAATCGTTTAACCCTTAATGCCCAGGCACAACAGCCCAAAATCACTTGAATCCTATATGCCCATGTACAAATGCCAACAATCAGTTTAACCCTTAATGCACCTGTAGGTACAATTTTAACAGTCAATGCTCATTTTAACCCTTATTACCAAGGTACAACAGCCAACAATCAACAGTTAGTTTAACACCTACAGATAAGGTAGTAAGTACAGGCTTCTGATTCTAATGTCAATTCTTTATTTCAGTAGACAATGCAACACAGGGTTGTCATAAAGCCCTGAAAGAAAGAGTGTTCTCCTAGGGACTCACATTATCACCCGGAGGGTCTTCATAGGCGGAGGCCTGGATACTGTAGGCGATGAAACACAGCACGGCTCCAATCCACAACAGCAGAGAGAAGCCGCCAAACAGCTGCTTGCAGAATTTCACCCATTCTGGTGTTGTCTTGGGCGGCGTCAACTGGTTTGGGCCATCTCGTAACAAGATTTCTTTGGCTCTCTCCGGAGTCAAGCCCTAGTGGACACCAATGAAAATACTTCGATCACGGTTGTTGTTTTTAATCGAGTGTTCGCTATGCTGCAAGTCATACATTGGAGGAAAACAAAAGAACCATGGGATACTTGTGATGCATTCACTTCACCTTTCTTTTTTCCCGCTTTCCTGATCCTTCCATTCAAATGCTTCAGTTTAAAAAAAACATTTGAATTCCTTAATTCTATAAATTGTACTTTAGCCCCCATGCCCCTCCCATTTCTCCACCCCAACGCACACACACACACACACACACACACACACACACACACACTCTCTATCTCTTTCTCACACATACACACACACACACACACACACACATATATATATATATATATATATATATATATATATATATATATATATATATATATATATATATATAATATAATATATAACATGCATGCATACACCTATCATGAAAATGTACACACACACACACACACACACACACACACACACACACTGATGTGGCCCTTTGCGGTCGGCTGGGCTATAAGCAACATTATCTTATCTTTATCTTACACACACACACTATGAAAACATGCTTGCACATATCTATTATGAAACACACACACACACACACCAGTATTTCAGATCAAGAAAAAAAAACAGGGGCAATGCACCTTTTGAAGCTAAAAAACACATGTAACGAACACTGCTGAAAAAGGGTATGAACATGTATTACAATATTTTGTAGTGGTCTCATCCTATACTATCAGCTGTAGGGGTACATGTCATCCGAACTTTTTTTTTCATCCACTCCCATCAGACGTACATTACTGGAAATATTAGTTTCCCATAAACAACAGAACAGCCGCTCAGTGAGTCAGTAAAGAACGAAAACAAATGCTTGATGAAAACAGTCTGGACCAAGACCATGAGAGTACACTCCCTTTAACAGCACCCACCAAATCTGGTTGTGGAAGTGTCGATGATGACACGGCAAGTGACACCTTTACCATATCCATGTTACAGAATGGAATGGTGAGGATACCATGTTGTTGTAAGGTCAAAGTTGTTCTCCTCCTTCCCTACCCTGCTTTTATGCAAGCTCAATTCGATCAATCACGTTGTCCTCTGCTTAAAGTTCACCTTACCCCTTCCTCCATATTTTTTCAAACGAGTGTTCCCATCTGTGCCCTTAGAGAAATTTTTGTTGGAGACACAATCACACCTTAGTTTTCTGGAAAATGGTATAAATACACCTTGATCTCAGATGGGGCTAAATGCTGAACACACACACACACACATACACACACACACACGCACACACAGGGATGACTCACGACGTTGGGATTGGTGCCCAGTCGATCGTACAGTTCTTCGATGGGGATCTTGTGCTCGTCCATCTCCAGCTCCTGTTTGAGGTCATCCAGCTCCTCCTTCCCCTTCTTCTTCTTCTTTCTTCTTCTCTTCCCCAGGGGTGACCGCATAGCGGTAACTCTCCTGAACACACACACACACACATTTTCTCATCACCACCATCCAACACCATCATTTTACAGTTCTATCATTTTACAGTTCTATCATTTTACAGTTCTATCATTTTACAGTTCTTGCAGGAAGCCTTTCTGACTTTGGAACAACTACAAGAGATTGTGAACTCCAATTAATAAGCCACAACTTGATAGGGACTTGGTGGGTTCTTTGCTCAGAACAATTCCTCACCACTGCTTTGGTGTGCTGACCAAAACCGGGCGATGCAGTTGAAATATTCAACAGTTTACTTCACTGACTGAGTCTAGAAACACTAGAGACAGGTCATCGACTCATGGCGATGAAGGAAGCACCACACCTGCAATCGATCCTTAAATCTTTTACAAGAAAGCGTTTTCTCTTGGAGGTTATCTAGAAAAGGCAAAGAAAAAATGCTGCATAAAATGGCTCGTTCACATGGAGGAAATCTTTACTGGGGAGAAAATCTAACCTAGAGAACGCTCCAGAGAAGCACAGTCTTGGCACCTTCTATTGGGACATGTATCTGAGGCACACAAAGAGAAACACTTTCTTGAAACACAAGCCTCAGCACAGAGTGAGTTTCACCTCTGGACAGGCAGAATTTGCTGGGGTATTAACATCACTAGCAGTAAAAACTAATTTTATAGAAAGAAACGCTACTGACGATTCTTCTTCTTCTGCGTACACAGGCTGGTACTCCTGCGGACACTCCCTGTACAGACAGGCAAGGATTAATCCCATCTACCCACCCGGTACCCATCAAAGGGAGTCGAGTTTTGTGTGTACAACCGTTTGTTTTTTATCCCGCCATTAAGGCAGCCATACCCAAACTTCAGGGAAGGTGCATGCTATGTGTAACGTATCATCCTCACCAACGGCCAAACTGGCCTTCTCTTCTGAAAGTTGGTGATCGGATTTTACGTATGTGCAAGATGTTATGCGTGCATTTACACACGGAACATCAGTTTATTGTCTCATTTGAAGGACTGTACGGGAAATGGAGTCAGAACCAATGTTAACTCCGAGGGAAAAATCCCCTTGTACCGAAACGGCCCGGCGGAGATACGAACCAGCAACCCCACGATGACGAGTCTAGAGCTCTACCACTGAGCCATTCCACCCCTTATTGAAGATTATGAAACAGGCTTTCTTTTGTCCCGAACCCAAGCCCCTTTCACTGTTTTTGTCAGAAGCAAAATGTGCATTAGCCTCTCACTCATTACATCAATCGGACTTGTGCCTTCACTCTCATGGACAGCATGTCAATGTTGGATATATTTCAACCACCATCATGTAACAGACCAAAGCTTTTCTGATACTGGCTCTACAAATCCAGACTCCCAAGGACAGGGATTATTTCATTCCAAGATTTTTCATCGACTGTGACAAGACTCGACTTTGGAAAGTTTATTTCATGTGGAGTCCATTTCCACTTCCGCTTTGTCTCAACAGTGATAGAGGAATTAGCAAGTGAACTATTTATTGTATGTTCAATGTTTATTCTGCTGCTGCTCTGTATATAGAGAACTGACTGCAGTCTTTGAGTTGAAGCTGTAGACCTATACAGTGCTACTCCATAAAATTCAGTGGAACATTCTACAGTAAAACAGTGGCCACATTCCGTTGTATAATTATGTGTGGACTACTCTCATGCTTTAGAGCTTCCCTGACCAACGTGATTTTCTAATCCATTGTATCAGATAGATTCATGTTTAAAATCTATACAGAAAATCTGAAACATTATTGGTAAAATGCTGAATAATATACAGGGACATTTTTCGGCATGCATCATGTAAAAAAAAAAAAAACTGCTCTACAAATCATTCTGCAATGAATGTGACCTTTGATACCCAGCATCGTCAGAACTGAACTTTCAAAGCATGAAAATTCTTCAAACATGAGTAATTAGTGATTTTAATCAATAAATGAAATTACTGTGCTTTCAGCTGATGACACTTGTGGTAAGATGGGATGTTGTGCACACATTAGACAGCCAGCCAGAAAGAAGCACAGTGTGTGTGTGTGTGTGTGTGTGTGTGTATATATTGTCAGAACAACCTTGAGTTAATCTGACAATAAATTGGTTTCAGTCAGTCAGAGTGTGTGTGTGTGTGTGTGTGTGTGTGTGTGTGTGTGTGTGTGTGTGTGTGCAGCCTTTGGCTCTACTTCAGTGTTACAAAACCATGCCAATCTACAAATCTACATTCTCTGCCCACACATATCGCCCAAGTTATCTGATGGAAGCCAACGTACCCGGAGAAAGAAACTGGGCTTCGTTCATTCAGCGGAGCACAGGGGTTATCTTATGATGCTAGTTTGCACTAAAAATAAAAATCTGTGGCAATACTGCTCTCGGAAACAAGGGATCAGCTTTCTCCCTCGCCTGTGCTGTGTTTTATTGACAGCCGAGTTCGATGCACAGGCTTCCTGACTGTCGGCAATGCGGCAATGCATAATGTGTCTGTTGGCCAACGCAGGATGTGACTCTTCGGGTTGGGTAATAGCTTCCCAGTTCCATATCTCAGTCAGCAGTAGTTCAGTGAGGCTGAGCAAGCTCCAGAAACTCTATTCTGTCAGTCAGTCTTCCTGGTGTCAACTGTGTTGTCTTGTGTGTGTGTGTCTGTCTGTGTGTGTGTGTGTGTGTGTGTGTGTGTGTGTGTGTGTGTGTGTGTGTGTGTGTGTGTGTGTTGCATGCGTGCATGTATGTGTGTGCTTGTGAATGTCTGAGAAGTGTAGGTGTGGGTGAAGAGTAGATCTGTGCACGCATGTGCATGTGTGCATGTTTGTGTGTGCATTTGAGTGAGCAATGTAAAAATGTGTGTGTGTGTGTGTGTGTGTGTGTGTGTGTGTGTGTGTGTGTGTGTGTGTGTGTGTGTGTGCGCGTGTGATTTGGCAGTGTGTGTGAGCATTCATATGTTGTTATTGTTGCTTGTTTACAATTTCAATATCTTTTCGCTTAGCTTTTCAAATACAGGATATAAGAACTTGCTGTCGTGTTTGGTGACAAAAAAAACCAGGACATTACACTATCACCTATCCCTCCTTAGCTGTACAGAACATGGCAGTCACAGTGTCTTCATGTCTCACTAATCTGTTCTCTCTCTCACAGTGTTTTCATGTCTCACTGATCTGTTCTCTCTCACAGTGTTTTCATGTCTATCTGTTCTCTCTCTCACAGTGTCTTCATGTCTCACTGATCTGTTCTCTCTCACAGTGTTTTCATGTCTCACTGATCTGTTCTCTCTCTCTCACAGTGTTTTCATGTCTCACTGATCTGTTCTCTCTCTCTCAGTGTTTTCATGTCTCACTGATCTGTTCTCTCTCTCACAGTGTTTTTATGTCTCACTGATCTCTTTCTCTCTCTCTCTCTCTCTCTCTCTCTCTCTCCACAGTGTTTTCATGTCTCACTATCTGTTCTCTCTCACAGTGTTTTTATGTCTCACTGATCTGTTCTCTCTCTCTCACAGTGTTTTCATGTCTCACTGATCTGTTCTCTCTCTCTCTCACAGTGTTTTCATGTCTCACTATCTGTTCTCTCTCTCACAGTGTTTTCATGTCTCACTGATCTGTTCTCTCTCTCACAGTGTTTTCATGTCTCACTGATCTGTTCTCTCTCTCTCTCTCTCTCTCTCTCCTCTCTCTCTCTCTCTCTCTCTCTCCCCTCTCTGTGTGTCTCCATGTCTCACTGATCTGTTCTCTCTCTCTCACAGTGTTTTCATGTCTCACTGATCTGTTCTCTCTCTCTCTGTCTCTCTCTGTCTCCATATCTCACTGATCTGTTCTCTCTCTCACAGTGTTTTTATGTCTCACTGATCTGTTCTCTCTCTCTCACAGTGTTTTCATGTCTCACTGATCTGTTCTCTTTCTCACAGTGTCTTCATGTCTCACTGATCTGTTCGTTCTCTCTCTCTCTCTCTCTCTCTCTGTGTGTCTCCATGTCTCACTGATCTGTTCTCTCTCTCACAGTGTTTTCATGTCTCACTAATCTGTTCTCTCTCTCTCACAGTGTTTTCATGTCTCGCTAAGCTGTTCACCATCATAGTGTCTTCATGCCTTTTTACGATGTCCGCAACATAAAAGTCACAATGTTTTCATGTCTCTCTAAGCTGTCCAGTCATAGTGTCTTCCTGTCTCTCTAAGCTGTCCAGTCATAGTGTCTTCCTGTCTCTCTAAGCTGTCCAGTCATAGTGTCTTCCTGTCTCTCTAAGCTGTCCACAGTCACAGTGTCTTCCTGTCTCTCTAAGCTGTCCACAGTCATAGTGTCTTCCTGTCTCTCTAAGCTGTCCAGTCATAGTGTCTTCCTGTCTCTCTAAGTTGTCCAGTCATAGTGTCTTCCTGTCTCTCTAAGCTGTCCAGTCATAGTGTCTTCCTGTCTCTCTAAGCTGTCCAGTCATAGTGTTTTCCTGTCTCTCTAAGCTGTCCACAGTCATAGTGTCTTCCTGTCTCTCTAAGCTGTCCACAGTCATAGTGTCTTCCTCTCTCTCTAAGCTGTCCAGTCATAGTGTCTTCCTGTCTCTCTAAGCTGTCCACAGTCATAGTGTCTTCCTGTCTCTCTAAGCTGTCCACAGTCACAGTGTCTTCCTGTCTCTCTAAGCTGTCCACAGTCATAGTGTCTTCCTGTCTCTCTAAGCTGTCCAGTCATAGTGTCTTCCTGTCTCTCTAAGCTGTCCAGTCATAGTGTCTTCCTGTCTCTCTAAGCTGTCCACAGTCATAGAGTCTTCCTGTCTCTCTAAGCTGTCCAGTCATAGTGTCTTCCTGTCTCTCTAAGCTGTCCACAGTCATAGTGTCTTCCTGTCTCTCTAAGCTGTCCAGTCATAGTGTCTTCCTGTCTCTCTAAGCTGTCCACAGTCAGTGTCTTCCTGTCTCTCTAAGCTGTCCACAGTCACAGTGTCTTCCTGTCTCTCTAAGCTGTCCACAGTCATAGTGTCTTCCTGTCTCTCTAAGCTGTCCAGTCATAGTGTCTTCCTGTCTCTCTAAGCTGTCCAGTCATAGTGTCTTCCTGTCTCTCTAAGCTGTCCACAGTCATAGTGTCTTCCTGTCTCTCTAAGCTGTCCAGTCATAGTGTCTTCCTGTCTCTCTAAGCTGTCCAGTCATAGTGTCTTCCTGTCTCTCTAAGCTGTCCACAGTCATAGTGTCTTCCTGTCTCTCTAAGCTGTCCACAGTCACAGTGTCTTCCTGTCTCTCTAAGCTGTCCACAGTCACAGTGTCTTCCTGTCTCTCTAAGCTGTCCAGTCATAGTGTCTTCCTGTCTCTCTAAGCTGTCCAGTCATAGTGTCTTCCTGTCTCTCTAAGCTGTCCACAGTCATAGTGTCTTCCTGTCTCTCTAAGCTGTCCAGTCATAGTGTCTTCCTGTCTCTCTAAGCTGTCCAGTCATAGTGTCTTCCTGTCTCTCTAAGCTGTCCACAGTCACAGTGTCTTCCTGTCTCTCTAAGCTGTCCACAGTCACAGTGTCTTCCTGTCTCTCTAAGCTGTCCACAGTCACAGTGTCTTCCTGTCTCTCTAAGCTGTCCAGTCAGTGACTTCCTGTCTCTCTAAGCTGTCCACAGTCACAGTGTCTTCCTGTCTCTCTAAGCTGTCCACAGTCATAGTGTCTTCCTGTCTCTCTAAGCTGTCCAGTCATAGTGTCTTCCTGTCTCTCTAAGCTGTCCACAGTCACAGTGTCTTCCTGTCTCTCTAAGCTGTCCACAGTCATGGTATCTTGATATCTCTTTACAAGTCTACTTCATGGCTACTCTCCTGACATGTCAGGTGGACTACTGTACAGTAGACATGTCAGGTGGACTGCTGTACAGTTGTCAGGTGGACAACTGTACAGTTGTCAGGTGGACTGCTGTACAGTAGACATGTCAGGTGGACTGCTGTACAGTTGTCAGGTGGACTGCTGTACAGTAGACATGTCAGGTGGACTGCTGTACAGTAGACATGTCAGGTGGACTGCTGTACAGTTGTCAGGTGGACTGCTGTACAGTAGACATGTCAGGTGGACTGCTGTACAGTAGACATGTCAGGTGGACTGCTGTACAATAGACATGTCAGGTGGACTGCTGTACAGTTGTCAGGTGGACTGCTGTACAGTAGACATGTCAGGTGGACTGCTGTACAGTTGTCAGGTGGACTGCTGTACAGTAGACATGTCAGGTGAACTGCTGTACAGTTGTCAGGTGGACTGCTGTACAGTAGACATGTCAGGTGGACTGCTGTACAGTAGACATGTCAGGTGGACTGCTGTACAGTAGACATGTCAGGTGGACTGCTGTACAGTAGACATGTCAGGTAGACTGCTGTACTGTAAACATGTCAGGTGGACTGCTGTACTGTAAACATGTCAGGTGGACTGCTGTACAGTAGACATGTCAGGTGGACTGCTGTACTGTAAACATGTCAGGTGGACTGCTGTACAAAGTCCACTGACATGTCTACTTACAGCAGTCCACCTGACATGTCTACTGTACAGCAGTCCACCTGACATGTCTACTGTACAGCAGTCCACCTGACATGTCTACTGTACAGCAGTCCACCTGACATGTCTACTGTACAGCAGTTCACCTGACCTGTCTACAGTACAGCAGTCTACCTTAGTTGTAAAGTGTACAGCAGTCCACCTGACATGTCTACTACAGCAGTCCACCTGACATGTCTACTGTACAGCAGTCTACCTGAGTTGTAAAGTGTACAGCAGTCACACTGTGGCCACATCTCCATAAGTTTCCTTTCCATGAGACACACCGTCTTTGTTCAAGTCCCCTTTGCCAGCCACGATGATAAATCATACAATCTCCAGACAGCAAGCCACACCTTACAAAAAAAAGAAAGGAAAAGTAAGCATAGATTGTCCCCCTTGACCTTAAAGCCCCCCCCCCCCCCCCCCCCCCCAAGCTCTCTTCTGAGATTTGCTTTTTCCCACATCACACCCTTCTCTCCCTTTCTCCTCTCTGTCCCTCCTCTGCAAAAAATTATAAAGGAAAGGAGGCCAGAACGACAGAGAAGCTCCGTTTAACAGAAAGTACATGGTCAACCGACACATAAACGACGGTACAAACAAAACGGCCGGTAAAATGACAAAAATATCCAACGACATATCTGACAGACAAACAAGCAACACAGAAATAAACAAAATAGCTCACTAATTACTTTTTTTAAAAACTGGACAATACGATGATGAAAAAAATTCTTTCTTTTTGTTGCAATGACAGCGACAGAAGCAAGCTGTGTAGGAAGCGATGCGTCTTCTGACCCCCTTGACAGGGCAAATGAAGGACATGCACCCACTACCAAACGCAGCCCACATGTCACTGTAACAAGAGAACGCCCCTCCCACCCCTTCCTTCCTCCTGACAAGGTGACTTTCTCCCCCTGTCCCGTGTTAAAATGTTACCTTGTCTCAATGTCAAGCCCGCCTTCACCTGCAGCCAACAGGGAACGGTTGTGTTGCGTTTCATTCATGTCCAACGCTCGAAAACGAACAGAACATGTGTGCATGAATACAGTCTTTTGTCTTCTTTCCTTTTTAAGTACACATACCAGTTAAGAACGAGGAAGGTGGAAAAACTCTAAAATCTTACATTCTGTGGGATATATACAAGTACACGTCACAGTTAAGACTGAGAAAGGTGAAAAACTCTCAATTTTCACATTCTGTGGGTTATATAAAAGTGCACATTACAGTTAAGAACGAGGACGGTGACAAACTCTAAAAATTTTACATTCTGTGGGATATCATGATGTAACTTTGAACAGAAACATGCCTCAAATGATCACCATGTCAAAGGCCAGGTGACTGCAGTGTTCATTCTCTGAATGTTACCATATGAGCACTCTTGTCATATGCAACAGTAACACGCTGGGTCTTTTACAAACTGGCTGCTGTCACAGTTTACGATCTCAAGCAGAACAATTCCCAACTGCGTCATGAGGAAAACACCAGATGAACTTGTCCTTGTGAGTGTGCGCGTTAATTAAAGAGTGCTCTAGCTTCTTGAATTGCATGCACTTTTTTCCCCACAAGTCAAATATTTTTTGTTTTGGTTTGCTTTGGTTTTTTTTGTGTGTGTAATCAGTTTGAACTTATTTAAGACAGAGTGTCTAAATGTCCCAACTATCATTACTGTTACTGTTCTATTAACATTACTATCAACTCTCATTTGTTAGAGTGTCTGAATGTCCTTAATCTCATCACTGTTACCGTTTTATCAACATTACTACTTACTACTATTCGTTAGAATGTTTGAATCTCTTCATTTTCATTACTCTTACTGTTTTATTAACATTACTACTTACTATTATTTGTTAGAATGTTTGAATCTCTTCATTCTCATTACTCACTGTTTTATTAACATTACTACTTACTACTATTTGTTAGAATGTTTGAATCTCTCCTTTCTCATTCCTCATTATTGTTTTATTAACATTACTACTTACTATAATTTGTTAGAATGTTTGAATCTCTTCATTCTCATTACACTAATTGTTTTATTAACATTACTACTTACTGTTATTTGTTAGAATGTTTGAATCTCTTCGTTCTCATTCTTCGTTATTGTTTTATTAACTATACTACTTACTATTTTTTGTTAGAATGTTTGAATCTCTTCATTCTCATTCCTCCTACTGTTTTATTAACATTACTACTAACTATCATCTGTCCCTTCCTGCTTGAGGAACTTCCCAAAGCCATGCACAACCTGCCGTGAAAGGAGCAATGATCTTCTTGTCTGTCCGTCCTGATTCCCTGCCACAAACACTGCTCTGACATCTGATTCCCCGCCACAAACACTGCTCTGACATCTGATTCCCTGCCACAAACACCGCTCTGACATCTGATTCCCCGCCACAAACGCCGCTCTGACATCTGATTCCCCGCCACAAACACTGCTCTGACATCTGATTCCCCGCCACAAACACCGCTCTGACATCTGATTCCCCGCCACAAACACCGCTCTGACATCTGATTCCCCGCCACAAACACCGCTCTGACATCTGATTCCCCGCCACAAACACCGCTCTGACATCTGATTCCCTGCCACAAACACCGCTCTGACATCTGATTCCCTGCCACAAACACTGCTCTGACATCTGATTCCCTGCCACAAACACCGCTCTGACATCTGATTCCCCGCCACAAACACCGCTCCGACACACAGACGAGTGATTCCAACCACAGTTATGATCAAACCTTGCTCGCTGTACCACCAGAAGCCATATTTCAAAGAGAAGCAACTTCATGTGAAGGAAGAAAGTATTAACACTGACTGACGTGTCATTATCCCTGTGTGTCAGGCAGAGGATCTTAGTTTTATCTCACAAGCCTGCAAGATCAGAGATATGGCAGTCAATGTTTTCATGCCGGCTGGGAGGGGGGGTTGGAGGGAGGGTGTCTGTTCTATCCATTTCTCATGTCTGTTGATGGTCATTTCTGAAGCGTGCGTGCGCGCACACACACACACACACACACACACACACACACACACACATACACAAGAACATACATACCCACACACACACACATGAACACACACAAAACACCACACACACACACACACACACACACACACACACACACACACACACACACACCTCTTAAAG
>CM031626.1:48570329-48575329 GCA_018398815.1 Conus ventricosus
CGGGAAAGTCATCCGAAGGACTTTCCAACACGGTCATCCGTGTCGGTTCACGCGGCCAGCACGCGCCGGCCTCTGTCCTCCAAGACACAATGGAGCATCTGTAGCAACCGTTCGTGGCTGGCTAGCTATGCCGGCCCTCCCAAGGGCAAAGCCCGCTGGTTTGACCTCCGCCCAGACCTCCCTCAGCTACGCTCCGCTTCTCCTATCGAGCTTTTCCGATCATCATTTCGCGATCGACACTGATTTATGAATATTTATGAGGTTTCTGATTCTGGCACCGCTCCGGGCGAGGGGGTTAGTCAAAATCGGTGCAAGCCCAGCGCGTTCCGTTCATTTCATGCACAATAGTAACATACTAAAACACAGATTTATGTCTGATTTATCACCGGGTTTAGTTGAAATTCAGCTTGACTGGCTGTTAATGCGATAATGTGTTGATAATTTACGTTCATCGCCATTTTGGAGATATTTAATTTTCGGATGCCCTCTGTTGTATCCAGTGATGAAGAAGATGCTTGGGTTGACCAGTCACATACAAAATGAAACTAACAAACTTACAGAGTAGTTCCGATTGCAGAGAAAATTCTAGTCAATGTTAAAATCATCTACAACTCAACAAATCATATTCAGATAGGAAAAAAATTCTCTTACCGTTTTGCCTTTCGACGCCATCCTGTTCTAAGGCGGTCTGCGAGGAGTGCAAGAGTGTGGTCGAGAATAAGCGAGCGAAGCTGTCAATCAAGTGACGTCACTGTAAAAATTTCTTCTGCTGTTATTGCGAAATCCCTTCGACGGCCGTCTGAAAATTGTATTAGCAATCCACACAGTGTGCTAGATTTGCCAATATTGACAGCGGCTGTCGAAAGCGGAGAAGAAAATGAAGACAGGCTTGTGTGAAACAATCCTTTTGGGCGAGGATTGAAAGGACGCTCCGGGCACAGTGTCGTCACGTGATCAAGCGCTGTGTGTGAACAAAATGGCGCTGTCAGGCCGGCCCCGCGACCACGGAGAGAAGTGGTGTCGTTTCCAGGCCTCTACCTGTTAAATACTGGCAGGAAGTGACGCGGAAAGTGGAAGATTTTTTCATGGTATTCTGACCTCTGTTTTAAGACACCACAGATCCCAGGAGGGTCCCTTTCACCTTCACAGACGACTGAAACAAAAAGCGGTGGGGGGGGTGTCGTCTGCTCTCGAGTCGTCTGCTCGAGATATCGTCTGCTCTCATGTACAGTAGTAGCCGATAATGTATTCGGTTGCCAGAGAAACGGCTTTGCTGATCGATTAGGAGAACCTGGATGAGGAATTGATTGTTGGGTTGCTGTGCTATTATTGAAGTGCCGATCTCGTGCAAATTTACCGTCGGCAGTTGCAGGAGGAATTTGACCGGTGTCGGTACAGCGGCCGCAGCGGTCACCTTTAACGGCAACGAGCCGCGTCAATGGTTGTGTGCGTGCGGCACGAGATATTCAGCCGAAGCTCCATTTTCATGGACATGAACAGATTTTTTTTGTATCCCTGCGTCCTCGATCGACACGTCATTCGGTGCATGGTCATAGCCACTGTCAGTCCTCTGCGACAGATGTATCAGCGTTGTTGCAAGGGAAGCGAAGCGATCGCTCGCCCCAAAGTGGGACTTGTCAGATGGGTTAAAGCGCAAAGAGACAAACTGATGAAGAAAGAAGAGTGTACGTCAAGATCACCGAATGCATGAACGACTCAACAAGACCCAGATTTACGGGAAGTAGAGAAATGCAAAACTGAAGGAAAGAAAACGGAATGTGAACAGATCGCACACGGAGAACGCGTTTCTAACGGTTTTGTGTTTCTGTCATACAGTATCAGTCGGGGATTATTTAGGTGAGGGGGGAGGAGGAGGGGGGGGGGGGGGCTGTTATCAATCTGTGGTGATGACTTAAATAATGTCAGCGGCAAACATGTGCCATGTCAAGGTCGGAGCTCTGTATCCCTCCCCCCCCCCCCCCTCCACCCTCCCTCTTCCCCCAACTAATATCCTCCCACTCCTTTCCCCTCTCCCTTTCCCACTCGAACGAACGAACGCATCTCACCCTCCACCCATTTTTGCCCCCCCCCCCCCCCCCCCCCCCCCCCCCCCCCCTTCCTTCCTCTCGGCTTTATTTTTAAATGAGGATTTACAATATCGTCCACATGATGTTTTCACACACTGTAGAACCTTGAATCTGTAGTATCTGTAGTCGTTGGTGAGGAAGTAGGTCGGAGTGGGTTGAAAGCCCCGCCCCCCCCCCCCCCCCCCCAGTGATTTGGCGGTACTATAAATAACGGAACTGAAACTAGGTCAGCATTATTATAGTCAACAGCTCTAGAACTGCTTATTTACCGTCTCTCCGGGTTAGTTGGCACTAAGTGTCTGGGAAGTCTGTGAAAGCATTCATTAGCATAGGTACATCAGCCTGGCGTTAAACGGATTAAAATAGCTAAATCGATCGACCGTGTAACACGACACACTCCTGCACCAGCTTCGTCCGTTCACGAACTGCAAGTTCGTTCCCTTCTTGCCACCAGTCTAATCTTGTCATAGGCGTATCGTCTTTTTTTAATTTTTAAGTTTTGTCAGTGTCTACCTGTCTGTCTGTCACTCTGTCTGTCTCTCTCTGTCTCTGTCTCTCTCTCTTTGTCAGTCTATCTGTCTGTCTTTTCTCTCTCTTTCATCTCTCTCTCTCACTCTCTCTCTCTCTCTCTTCTCTCTCTCTCCTCTCACACACACACACCACACAACACATACACGCACACACACACACACACACACACACACAACACACACACACACACACACACACACACCACACACACACACACACACTAACACTAACACAACCACACACACACACACACACACACACACACACACACACACCTTCCACCATCTCCCCCATCCGTTTCCTCCTCCCGAGACACACACACACACACACACACACACACACACACCAACAACCGAAGCACACAAATGCGCTCAGCAGCACACAAACACAAACACGCACTTTGTTTCAGTTCCATCACAGCAGCCTGATGCACGGACATGGGCCATTTCGGGATTGACGCTATTGAAAGACGAACGAATGAATTATGTATTCTTTCATTGAACGAATGGCTTCTGTCTTGTTTCACTGAGTGATGGAAATGCGCATTACTTAAGGGGGGACTTTGGTGGAAATTCGTAAAAAAATTGTGTTGTGGCTTCTAATGCGCTATCAATACAAAAATTTGGCACACAGCTTCTTTATAGCAAAGGGAACACTTGTGCAAATTTTGGGATTGATAATGCATTAGAAGAAAAATTATGATTTTATTCATAAATCATTACTAGACAAAATGGTAGCGATCCGCCCCCACCATAAAGTACCAGATAATTATGTACAAGAGAGTTCTGATTGTTTTTTTTTTGTTTCACCTGGTGTCCTCCTGTGTCAATAACTATTTACTAAAGTGATTATTGCATTAGTAGTTATATGGTACTAGCCTACATTTGACAATTTTTTTTCGTTGTGCTGAACCATTTCAAAAAAATAAAATCATGAAAACTATTTATCTTACAGACATTCTGATGGTTTCATGACACACAGCAGCCATTTTTACATAAGTGTACAAATTTTCAGGTCTATAGCTTTATTGTACCAAAGATAGTTGGGGGGGGCAATTTGGTACCCACACGAAAATGTACGTTTTGAGAAAAACGTGTCAAAGATTATACTTTGTTTGTAAATGTAGTACACTGGACAATATCAAGATATCTTACTTCACAACAACAACACTGGCCATTTCTGGTATCACAGCAGTCATGACAGCATTCAGAAGTCCCCAGCACCATATGCAGGCCCTTCCGCTCCAGATGTGCTTGGCGTTCCCTTCGGCGATGTCTTCAATTCTCCTTCGCTTTGCTTGTGCATCCTCTGAACTCCTTTTGGTGGCCTTCTTCACTCTCCTACATCTTCCTGCTCAGCATACTCTGCAGTGGTGTCTTCATCAGCTCAGCTGATGCATGATGTCCAACAAGGCTGTAGACCCCTGGTTAAACTTCGGGACAGCTATACTGAGTGCAGTGTCAACAGTTCGAAGTGTGGCCCACCGTTCTTTGGGGCAGATATCCCAGAGCAAAGAGTGAAAACTCTCATTTGCATTTTGAGTTTTTCCAGCAAGACATCTCCGAAGAAGAGAGGGATCCCCTATCTTTCATAGATGGGCTGCAATGCATCTCCAATGTCAGCAGGCAATGGATGGTCATGTGGGGTGGTGTGCGCTTCATTTGCACATGCTCTGTTGAAGAAGCACCAAGATGATGCGCCCTCTGGACACATGGTGTGGTTGTGGTTGTCATCTGTGCTGATGGTGTGGAAGAGGCTGGCCCACACTGCTTTCTTCATGTCCTCAAGATTCCCTGCATTAGTTTTGATAGCACTACCATAATAGTTTGTAAGTTTTTTTATCCTGGCGTCAGTAAGCTTGCCACGCCCACCAATTGGTTGGCTTTGAGCTTTCCTTTTCTGAACCAAGTTTCTCAATGCGGTGCCCATTCTCTTTGTAACATGGTTCACACACTCTAGTTTCTCAATGGGGTAGCCACCGTATGGGTCAGCTTCAATCACACGCTTGTAAGTTTTGGCGTCGCCATCTCCAACATTCGGTTGTATCGAAAACATGAAGATCCATTGACCGTTCAAAAATTTTGACAGCTCCCTCCATTTCCATAGCACCTGAAGAGCAGTCAATGTTTTTCTGGCACTTGCTGCGATGGTCATGGGCCCCACTGCTCATAATTGGCGTCCTCTGGCTTTGGTCCAGACTCACACTCCTGGCAGTAATTGCTAAGGGTTATAAAATCCACTATGAGCCTGTCATGGTCTCAATGACAGTCACCACACCGTTATGAGAAGTGTGTCCTCTCTTATGCCAGGAGCCGTCGATGGACACAGAAATGTTCAGCACACCATCTTCATTCGGAATACCAATGTTCATATCTGCATAAC
>CM031626.1:48582531-48635031 GCA_018398815.1 Conus ventricosus
CCTCAGTAACTGCCCTCCTCGTCACTCTGCTGCACAAGGGCGTTCACGATCTCCGCGATGCTGTGGTTGCTGAGAGTGGTCTCCACCTCTTCCACAGCTGCTCCTTGTTCTGCTGACTGCAAGGTAACATGAATCGCTGGTCATGTTTCATGACCAAATTGGCTGATAATGAATCTCTTGCAGGGATGAAAATGGTCAGGATTAAACCAAAAAAAAAGATGCAAAGCATAAACGTACTCCCAGTTTACCTTGAATACGCGCAAAATAACGGTTTTAAACGGTTATTTAATCGAGGTATACTTTTGAAACTGGTATTTTTGTCCTCACTAGGCTAAAGCCCATGTACCTACCAATTTTCATCTAGATCGGACAATATGTGAAGAATAACAGTTTCTAACGGTCAAATTTTGAAACACTATATGGAAGTGCCATTTGTGTGTGATAACCTTTCTATACACCAAATATCATTAAAATCCACCAATATGTAAAAAATAACGGCAAAATAATGATTTTAACTGTTATATAACTGATGTACACTTTGAAACTGGTATTTTAGTCCTCACTGGGCTAAAGCCTGTGTATATACCAAATTTCATCCAAATCAGACAATAATTATGTAGAAAATAATGGTTTTTAACCCCTTGGCTGCCGCTATTTTGTATCAGTTTTGTACTTCTGTGTGTCGGAGCAAAATTTGACTTTTTGCGGTAGGTTCACTAATTTAATCAGTGCTCATTTATTTGTGGAGATATCTCTTAGATTTTTGGCATGTTTTCTTCTTATACCCACGGCTATAATATCTGCAAATAATATTTGATTTTGTTCATTCTGAGTATAATAAATAATCTTATAATTCAACTTAAAAAAAAAAAAAAATTGCAAGCATACAAAACCCCACAGCAGCAAAACAAAAAACATACAAACCCAGCCAAAAGTGGTTTTAGTGTTTACTGAACACCTGTGTAAATATTTGGTAGTGAATTTACAACCCACAACTGTTGTTTTACATGGTAAATCCATGTATTTCTTGGGTACAGTACAATCCAGGTATCAAGGGACACAATTTTGTTTTCTTAAGTAGGTTCACTAATATGGCCACTGCTCATTCAATTCTTGACATATATCTTAGATACTTAGGAAATTTTCTTGTTATATCCTTGGCTACAGCCAGATATCACAATAGTTTGATTTTGTTCGTAATTAGTAGACCAAAAATATATATAATAAATGAATGTTTTGTTTAAAAAACAGACACTTTCAGAACATAAACAAAACTATAGCACTAAAATCACAATGAAATATCACAAAAACTGGTGTTAGTATCCTTTGAACTTCAGGACAAACATCTAATATTGCATAAAATGTTTAGCAATTCATATCATAGGGGACACTCCAGTCCTGGTAAAGCTCGCCCTCTTCCTCTGCCACGCCCCCTCACACTGGACCCTCGCCGTTGTCCTGAACCCCCTCCCCTTCCTCGACTCCCCTCCCACCTCTCACGAAAGGAGGTGAGGGGGCAGTCGACATAGACGGAATCGGCTCGTCACTCTCCGATTCGGCCCCACTTGCGCCGGTATCGCTCGGTTGGAAGTCAGGGATCAGCTTCGACATCAACACCAACCTCCAACAGCAAAGGTGTGTGTTGATTGTGATCGCTTTCTTCCTCCTCCAAATCGGTTCAATCCACTTCTCTGAAGTCTTCGTCATCGCTTTCACGGTCTCGGATAACTTCTTGAAGCACTTCAACTTCATCAATCGTTTGAAAACGGCACGCGTCTGAACGAACTTTCTGCTCGACGTGCCATCTTGAACCGAAAATGACTCGGTCGAACCTTGCCGAAGTATTATCGTCCAAACGGACGCGAGCCGGTCAGTCAGCGACCCGTGAAAGGGAAGAAACCGTCCTTTAGGGTCCCTACAACCGTTTAAGCCATTCTTTCTCCTTGCCTCCCTTCTTTAAATCGTCAAATTTTATGATGAAATTACCTTGAACGGTGTTCGATATGCGGCACACAGCCTTCCAGAAACCACCTCGAACGCCGTTCATGCATGGGCAGTCAACAGGTTAACAGTCAAATTTTGAAACACTATATGGAAGTGCTATTTGTGTGTGATAACCTTTCTATATACCAAATTTAATTAAAATCCACCTATATACAAGAAATAACGTCAAAATAACGTTTCTTTAACGGTTGTTCAATCGATTTTCAGCATTACATCACTTACATGGACAGAGGCTCCGATTTGTCACAAGATCATCCAAACCGCTCATAAATCTGCCAAGTATTTTCTGAGATATTCTATAAAGAAAAAAAAAAACGTTTTGGGCCATTAGAGCAGTTAGTAACGGCTATTCTGGTAAAATAAAACATTGGGCATCATCCGTGACCCACAATGAACATACCTACAAATTTTCAGAAAGATCGGCTCAGAAGTTTTGTCTGGAGCGAGTGGAACACATTTCGACCATGGACAGACACACAGACACACACACACAGCATTTCTTCATTCCCATTGTAAAGTACTCCCTGTTCTATAAGAACTGGGAGTACAAAAAGGAGCAAATTCAGTGTGTTGGAAGAAATGTCAAGCAGATTCTCCAGCCTAGCGAGGTCAGGTGATATGCTCCATGTCGCCAGAAAATCATGTTAAAAATGGCTGAAATCTGTGCAAGCTGGTGCGTTCTAGAACTGTCAGAGAGCAGATCTAATGTGACGACTTGTGTTAAGAAAGAACTGTCAGAGAACAGATCTAGTGTGACGACCCATGTTAAGAAAGAATTATCAGAGAGCAGATCTAGTGTGATGACCCATGTTAAGAAAGAACTGTCAGAGAACAGATCTAGTGTGATGACCCGTGTTAAGAAAGAACTGTCAGAGAACAGATCTAGTGTGACGACCTGTGTTAAGGAAGAACTGTCAGAGTGCAGATCTAGTGTGATGACCCGTGTTAAGGAAGAACTGTCAGAGAGCAGACCAGTGTGATGACCCTGTTAAGAGAGAACTGTCAGAGAGCAGACCTAGTGTGATGACCCGTGTTAAGAAAGAACTGTCAGTGAGCAGACCTAGTGTGATGACCCGTGTTAAGAAAGAACTGTCAGAGAGCAGACCTAGTGTGATGACCCATGTTAAGGAAGAACTGTCAGAGAGCAGACCTAGTGTGATGACCCGTGTTAAGGAAGAACTGTCAGGGAACAGATCTAGTGTGATGACCCATGTTAAGAAAGAACTGTCAGAGAACAGATCCTTTGCAATGACCCATGTTAAGAAAACTATCAGAGGACAGATCCTGTGTGATGACCCATGTAAAGAAATAACTGTCAGAGAACAGATGTAGTACAATGACCCACATAAAGACAGAACTGTCACAGAACAGATCTAGTGCAATGACCCGTGTTAGGACAGAACTGTCTGAGAACAGATCTAGTGCAATGACCCGTGTTAAGACAGAACTGCCACAGAACACATCTAGTGCAATGATCCGTGTTAAACAGAACTGTCACAGAACAAATCTAGTGCAATGACCCGTGTTAAACAGAACTGTCACAAAACAGATCTAGTGCAATGTCCCGTGTTAAACAGAACTGTCACAGAACAGATCTAGTGCAATGTCCTGTGTTAAGACAGAACTGTCACAGAACACATCTAGTACAATGACCCGTGTTAAACAGAACTGTCACAGAACAGATCTAGTGCAATGACCCATGTTAAGACAGAACTGTCATAGAACAGGTTCAGAGCACTGTGACTGACCCACATTAAGAAAAACCTGTCAGAGGACAGACTGAAAGTTATGACCCATGTCAACAAAAAAACTGTCACAAAACAGCAGTTTGATGACCCTTGTTAGCAAAGAACCGACAGAGAACAGATCCAACCTGATAATCCACGCTATCAAAGAACTGTCAGAGAAAATATCCAATCAAATGACTCATGCTACGAAAGAACTATCACAGCAAAGATCCAGTTAGGTGACTCAGGTTATCAACGAACTGTCAGAGCACACATCCAATCAGATAAACCTTCATAAACCAACAGATTCAACTTCTGATGCCTGGAAGTCCGATTCAAAAGTAAATCCATTGTTAATGTCAAAAGAAACATTCTTATAAAGTTCTGTCTGCTGTGTGCAGCAGTCAGTGCTGTGGATTATCATTATTATAATGAATACTTATATAGCGCCTATTCTCAGCTAGAGACCAAGCTCTAAGCACCTTACAATCCACACTCGTTTACGCAAATGGCTGCCTACCTGGGTAGCGCCAACTGAAGAGCTGCCAGCTGGCGCTTCATGCAGTTGTTTCCCTTTGTCATCCAGTCCATTTCATTCAATATCGTTCACTCAGTTTCCTTACTTCCTTCTCTCTTTCCATTTCTCACGCAGGGTGCATGCTATGTCTAACATGTCATCCATACCAACGGCCAAACTGGCCTTCTCTTCCGAAAGTTGGTGATGGGATTTTACGTGTGTGCAAGATATGCGTGCATTCACACACGGAACCTCGGTTTATAGTCTCATTCGAAGGACTGTATGGGAAATGGAGTCAGAACCAATGTTAACTCCGGTGGAAAAATCCCCCTGAAAAATCCCCCTTACAAGCTGGAAGTCATGGGTTCATGTACCAGAGCTGAACACATCGGTTTCATCCACTTGATAAGCTCAATTTCTGTATCTGATGATCGATGCTGAGATAAATTGAAATAAAGCATAGAGTTAAGCCCTGTCATACAAATCAGACAAAAAGAAACTCCACAGTATCATGTTTGTCAACTACACTGATTCCTAAAAAGGTTTGAAGTTCTCAGTGGCTTCTCATGGTGACCTCAGTTTCTACATCCATTCTTGAGGGCACATAAGACCGTATGGCGAAAGCTTGGCTGTGTCTGGAGTGGCACTGTCTTCATCTGTCCGTGGCAGGGGTGGTTGGGTCTGTGGGGTGTGCTCGGCAGCTGGAGGGTGGTGTTTTTCGCCGGTGGGCTCTGCAGTCATGAAATATGGGCTGGTACACCCATGGGGATGCTACTTTAAAGCTGTTATGAGCTGCATCCTGTAGTCTAATTTACCTCTGTTCAGGAGCAGTTATGTCCCTTGATATCTTAATAGAGTGACCTGTGCGTGCCTGTACCCATCGTCAACACAGCGCAGGCCTCCAAGGGTGGTACAGGACTGCTCTAAAGGCAGGCGAAGACAGTGCTTCTCTGGTCCTCCCCAGCACCTTCGGGTGTTTCTTTTTCTTCTTCAGTGAATTTGTGTCAAACTCTTTATTGGGGAGACTTGTTCACGGGACTGTCACTGGATGGCTGTGGTGGCACCATCCAGAAGTGAACGCCCACTCAAATAAGCCAACTGACTGTGTTAACTGTCATCAGCACAGGGCGAAAGTGGGTGCTGCCGGGCATATTCTGCTCCAGAACAGGAGCAACTAAACAGCACCGACATGTCTCAAAAAGCCCAGGGCAAAGTGTTCTCTGGCAGGTGGCCTCGTGTCAACCTGACACCGACTGCTCTCTGTGGACTGTCAGTGTTGGTGCTGCACCTGGATGGTCCTCAGTGTGGCTGTGTATAGGGGGAGCTGGAGCTGACACTGACTGCTCTCTGTGGACTGTCAGTGTTGGTGCTGCACCTGGATGGCCCTCAGTGTGGCTGTGTATAGGGGGAGCTGGAGCTGACACTGACTGCTCTCTGTGGACTGTCGTTGGTCTGCACCTGAGTCCTCAGTGTGGCTGTTATAGGGAGCTGAGCTGACACTGACTGCTCTCTGTACTGTCATTGGTCTGCACCTGGATGCCCAGTGTGGCTGTGTATAGGGGAGCTGAGCTGACACTGACTGCTCTCTGTGGCTTCATATTGTGCTGCACCTGGATGCAGGGGGAGTTGGAACCTGAAACTGTACGGAAATGTATGCCCGGGGGGCAGGGGGCGCAAGAGCTCCTGTGCAGTGTCATGGTGCAGCGCCCCCATTGTGGGGTTCAGGGGCGCGCAACTGAAGCAATTCTTATAAATTGTACTACCTTGGAGCAATTTCATGCTATTTCCAGCTAAAAAATACCAATAATATGAGTACCATTATTTCAGGTAAAAGGTTAACTCACTGACCTACAGTAAGTCTTAAGATTCCATATTCCATAATTTCAATACTGCATATTAACACAATAAACCCTACACTCGAGTCAACAGTCACACACACACACACTGATCCAACAATGGATGACATAACCAATATCACTTAATTTTAAATCCTACACAGCCTATAAATGTGATTCCACAGAGTTGACTGATTAATTGAATTCCTGTAAATAAAATTTAAAGATGATAATGTTGAGACAGTGAATCACTTATCTCCTCCCTTTCATGCTCATACAAACTTTCAGCAACTACAAATAACCTTTCTATAGAAATTACCAAATCATTATTCATAAAAAATATGACAAATTAATATACAAATAAAATTAAAAAAAATAAAAAATTATGATTTACATGCTAAGAGTTCATCACAAATACAAGATATATCCACATAACAACATCACATATAATATACACAATCATTTAGACATCTAATTAAAAGCATAATAATGATCAAACAAAGTACTGATTTAATCGTTCACACAGTAACAATTATAATAAAACTGACACATACAGCATTTTGACCTTAAACACTTCCATCATCAATCCAACTCAGAGTACAACTTATATAAACAAATAAAAAAAATTCAATAAATTAAAAAAGCAATTACACAATGATCAGTACAAATTAGTAGCTAAACTGACATCTTTTATACAGAAAGAACACTTCACAGATCCACTTGAATACATTCAACATCTGATACATGTAACAAATAGCACTTGTTTAACCTGAGCAGAATTAAATACCAGCAATATTCGACATGTTCCCTCTAAGATTTGTGCTACTTGTCCTTCATTCCAATTCAGACTCTAGAGCTTGAACTTTACTTGTATGAAAGTCATAATAAAAAAAAAGTACCAAGCTAAACTTATTAACTTAAATGAAAGTCAAAATACAGAATAATTAATCAAGAAATGCATCAATTAATAAAGATGCTTTGTGGGCTTAGCTGACAAACATCATGAATAATAAAGCATCTGCACAACATTATTCAGTTTTGCTACGTTTTTTTGGAAAAGAAACTTCTTACATCAGACTCTTTTGTGACTGATTTTCTTTTACAGATTCCTTTTCTCTCAAGGTTGACCTTAGGTACCTGCTTCGGCAGACAAACCACAAAGTGGTTTGGTCCCCATCCTGTCTCAGGGACACGAGGGAGACACTTCCCATGAATATTGGACCACATTATGCCAGGGGTTTCAGAGACTTTGTCTTTTTCAAGTGCAACATCCCGAGGATATACATGGAATTGATGGTCCAAAAGCAGCCTTTTTCCAGTGCTGCTGTATTTGATAACCTTCCCGCACGCGACGCAAAAACACTCTCCGGCCTTTCCGTTTTCCGACACCACACACGATGTTCCTCCCCTTTGCCGATTTCGCCGTCTTTTTTGGGCCTCTCTCGTCCAGCCAATTCCACCTCCATTTGTTTTTTACGCCGCTATCCACTTCACTGGCTCGCTTGTCGCCTTCATTTATGTAAGGCATCGCGATTTTTCCGCGAAAGCATCCAACACATAGAAGAAACAAGCGAAGGAACACGTGTGGTGGTCACAGGCACTGGCGAAAACAAAACGGAAACCAACTTCCGGTCGGTCGATCGGATAATACGGAACGGCGCGAAGTCGAAACTTTGATTCGGTAGTGGAGTTGCTGGTCGGAAAACGAACGGAATAAAAAATCTTTTCGAAATTAAGGAAATTCCGATTTGTAAATTTCCAAAATAAGGATTTTCCGATTTCCGAGCGGTAACTTTCCCCCCTGTGGATGGGCCTCAGTGTGGCTGTGTATAGGGGGAGCTGGAGCTGACACTGACTGCTCTCTGTGGACTGTCAGTGTTGGTGCTGCACCTGGATGGCCCTCAGTGTGGCTGTGTATAGGGGAGCTGGAGCTGACACTGACTGCTCTCTGTGGGCTGTCAGTGTTGGTGCTGCACCTGGATGGTCCTCAGTGTGGCTGTGTATAGGGGGAGCTGGAGCTGACACTGACTGCTCTCTGTGGACTGTCAGTATTGGTGCTGCACCTGGATGGACCTCAGTGTGGCTGTGCACAGGGGGAGCTGGAGCTGTAACTCGGCAGTAATGCTACTTCGAGAGCACTGAACGTGAGACTGCTACAAATGAAATGGCAAGTCCTGGTGGTCTGTCAAAAACACAGTCCGACACAACTATGCCTAATCCTAAGCAATGAGTGGTTGTCAGCAACTCACAAAGAGGTCTTGTCCTTGCCGAAGGTTCCTTGCAGCGTCTGGTGAAGGAACTTGCTGATGTGGTCACAGGACGTCCGTACGTCTCTCTGTCAGTTCGCAGACATGCCTTTCAACTTTGTTTATATGCATACGCACACACGTCCGCACACCCACATGTGCAAGCCCTTGCACACACACACACACACACACACACACACACACACACACACACACACACTTGTAAGCTCTTGCCTACACACATGCACACACCTGCATGCACACACATATGCATATGCACAAAACATGTATGCCTTTGCAAACATAGAGTTGTAGACTTCTGCGTAATTGTATGCCTGAAATTGTTCAAAACTGAAAGAAACCGCAGCCATGACAGATATATCCCTTCACCACAGAGGCACACAGAGAAAGACCTGGAAAAGAGGTAAGACTAAGAGATAACAGCACCCTTCTGCTGCCTCCAACCCTCCTCCCCTTTACATCATCATAGCTATTGTGACCAACATTGTTTGAGAACCTATAATCCTGTCAGTTCCACTTCTTTACCCAATGAACTATCACTATCATTTGGCCTTCACTCTGCAATGCTTATCATCCCTACTCAAAAACAAAACAAAAAAGAAGAAAAGAAACAAGAACCCCCCCCCCCCCCCCCCCCCCCCCCCATAATCCTATCCTCTTAAACAAAATCTTAGAATTCTGGATTTTTTCACTTATTCAAGATTTGTTCAAAACATTCAAAATGGAAATAATGCCCCCCCCCCCCCCCCCCCCCCCCCCCCGCCCCCCCCCCCAAACAGCTATCCATAAATGGAATAATCTTTCTGAAAACCTTCACTGCTATAAGGCTTCTACAGATGTGCAGCTTAGATGGTTTCAATGCAGACTTTTGCAAAGATTGCTCCCAACACAGAGGTATTTATTTCTATGTAGAATTATTGAATCCCCTATCTGTAACTTCTGTGAAGTCGATGAGCAGACCATTGATCATATGCTTTTTGACTGCATCATTGTACAGAGGTTCTGGAGAAATCTACAAAGTCTATTAAAAAATAAATGTCAGCACTGTGACAACTTCATTATTGACAAAGAGTTGGTTTTATTTGGTACCAAACAGCATGTGAAAACGGATAAAGCCACTGATTTTGTTCTGCTCTTTGCCAGGTTTTACATTTACAAATGCAAATTACAAAATTCCCCTCCTGACCTACATGCCTTTCTCACAGTATTAGGACACAGATTCAAACATGAAAAGTATTTGGCTTTTCTTAATCATAGTATAGGACAATTTGAGGAAAATTGGTTGCCCTATTACCCTATTGTACCTTAGCTTCCTTTGTGATGTGTGAGCACCTACATGTATGGAAGTGTATAACTTACCTTTTCTCATGTTATTTACAATTTTGAGACTGGACTGTTTTATATACTTTGGTAAAGGAATTTGAGTGCTTTACAATGTAATGTTATCCCTCTCCTGTCCCAATGACCCATGCCACATTAGATTCGCACTGCTTTCCTTACACCACTTGCCGGTGTTTATGTAGTGCTTATATACACATGTGTGTGTTCGTGTGTGTGTGTGTGTGTGTGTGTGTTTGTGTGTGTGTGTGTGCACTCATCATAGAGGTCATTTGGTGTCGTTATCAGAAAGAATGACAAGGTGAATGTCTCATGCATCAATGTCTTTATTTCTTTTTGAAGTTATAACTACTGGAATTACTATACATAGCTCTTTGTATCAATATAATGCCTATGTAAACTAGTGTTATAAATCAACTTTGCTCATAGAAATGACAGCATTTACTGATTCACCAGCTACTAGTTGCTAAATAGTCCTATTACCAGTATTGTCGAATCCATGCTTGATTATCAAAGTGCTGTGTCCAGTGCTGTTTCTGGAATTTATTTAACGATCACCTTTACTTTCATTGTTATTCCTTTCTAATGATATGTGCATATTTGTGCTTTGCATTTGCCTTGTAAAAAACGAAAAATTGTTCCATAAAAAAAAAGATTTTCGGAGTAATTCATTAATTAGGTAAATTCCAGAAAAATTCAAGAGGGTTGGCAGCTATGATGTGCACACAGGATTCCATGTTTTGTGTCCTGGGAATGCACTTCGATCGACTTTTTACCATTTGTTGTTGTTGTTGTTGTTGTTGTTGTATCCTGGCTAAAAGACTCCAGGGATCATCCAAACAGCCGAAGTACCTGAACACTATGGTACAAATGCATCAGCTGGGGATGAGAACATTACGTGTGTGACCGTTTTTGATTACCCCGCCACGTGGGCAGCCACACTCCGACTTCGGGGGATTTTGAAGACTGATAATGTTATGCTAGGAGCTTGTCACAACTGAAGACATTTTGATGTAGCCTTGATGTTCTGGAGCTTCCGACAGCACAGTATACACCAAGCGGCACCCACTTCATTTGTTTTCTGAAGCCATTTTCTGAACAAACGATTCAATTCGTCCATCTCATCCATCCATTCATTTCTCCACTTGTTTTTCTTCAGGTCACTGTCAATCTTCTGTGCCTCTGCTTCGTGGTTAATCAGCTCCATTTTGACAAATATAAAGCACGATGATATGGTCTTCGCACAATGAAAACAAGATGGCGGATGTCAAATATGAGTGGTGCGAAAACCTGAATCAGAACACAGAATGCGCACATGGAAAAAAGAAAAATTTGCTATACGGAATTCCGTATCAATACGGAAGGTCTCCTACCCCTGAGTATCAGCCTGCATACACAGAAGAAGAAATCAGTATAACTAATTAATTCTTCGTTGTAATTCTATAACATTTACAATTTCAGAAAAGGATGATGAAATCTGCCTCAGCATAATGCCTAGAAAACAAACCAAAGTGAAACGCTGACAGAATTTCACTGAAACCAGTAAACACAGCACCAAGCTGTCTGATCAAAAACTAAACACATGAATCAGGTGACTGAGTACTTGCTTACTGTAGTGTGTGTGTATATGTGTTCGTTCTCAAGTGGGCTCAATAACTCCCTCATCAGGTGAGCAGGCTTCCCTCAATCCTTTTCAGTATTCTGGCATTTCTTTGGACAGGCAAGAATTAGCTTGCTAATCTTACCACTGAAAGTCGTTTTACAACATACATGTCTAACACCAAGATACCCTCCCACCTTCCCGCTTTGTCAGGTGTGAAAACGGTGCTAGTTCAAACAAGTTTTGGTGAAGTGAACTCAGTAAGGGGGATCACTCTTGCCGGAATGGAGGCGAAGTCAGCTCCATGCTCTGCCCATTCTTTTTCTTTCTTTTTTATTTTTAAAACCTGATGATATGGCAATGTTCCACGCCAAATGGGTATTCAGCATTTCTTTGGACAGATAAGTACCTCATAAAGCTATTTTGAGTTGTAAATTCCTTTTCAATGGACCATTTTCATTAGCAATGAATTTGGCTGGACAAAGGTTAGATACAATTATGCTGGGGGGTGGGGGGGGGGGGGGGGGGGGGGTTGTAAATTTTGTCAGCAAACATCTAGCAAATTCTATTAGCAGCGAAAGGGTTAGTGGATTATTACTTGTTAGTTTTAAAATACATAAGTGTATGTGTGCATGAGTAGGGGTGTTTATGTGTGTATGTGTGTGTGTGTGTGTGTTTGTGTGTGTGTGTTTGTGTGTGTGTGGGGTGGGGGGTGTTCTTGTGTGTGTGTGTGTGTATGAGAGAAATATATAAATAGACCGACCATTCAACAAATTAAGAGACGGACCAAGCACAGCAACACAGTACTGACCGCTGTGGAAGTCTCCAGCTGAGTCTGTCCGTTTTCTGTGTCCTCTTCTTCCTCCTCTCTCTTGTGCAGCTCCGTGTCCACCCTGTGTCCACACACACACACACACACACACACACACACACACATACACACACACCACACGCACATACACACACCACACGCATACACACACACACACATACATATGCACACACATGCGCACACACACGCGCACACACACACCACACACACATGCACACACACACCACGCACACGCACACGTACACACATACACTTGCGTATATCTTTCGCAATATATCAAAGTCCCCCTAACAGCTGCCATGGCAGTGCACGATTACCTGTTGACCACTATGAAAGGTGGAGCCCAAACCCCTCTTTCCCTTGCAGTGATTTCCCCTGAACTGAATCAGACACTGCCAAGTGTACAGAGAGGGTTTTCAATCCTTAAAAATGTGATCCATGAGCGATTCAAACTCATGACCACCCTCTCCACCGCCCAACACTCTGACCATGTGACCTCAGGGCTCTCTGTACAGAGACATGCAGATATCATTGAAATGCTAACCACAACTACACTGAAACATGATGACAAGCATAAAATTATCAGGCATCTGAATGCACAGAACAGACAAACATAAAATTATCAGGCATCTGAATGCACAGAACAGACAAACATAAAATTATCAGGCATCTGAATGCACAGAACAGACAAACATAAAATTATCAGGCATCTGAATGCACAGAACAGACAAACATAAAATTATCAGGCATCTGAATGCACAGAACAGACAAACATAAAATTATCAGGCATCTGAATGCACAGAACAGACAAACATAAAATTATCAGGCATCTGAATGCACAGAACAGACAAACATAAAATTATCAGGCATCTGAATGCACAGAACAGACAAACATAAAATTATCAGGCATCTGAATGCACAGAACAGACAAACATAAAATTATCAGGCATCTGAATGCACAGAACAGACAAACATAAAATTATCAGGCATCTGAATGCACAGAACAGACAAACATAAAATTATCAGGCATCTGAATGCACAGAACAGACAAACATAAAATTATCAGGCATCTGAATGCACAGAACAGACAAACATAAAATTATCAGGCATCTGAATGCACAGAACAGACAAACATAAAATTATCAGGCATCTGAATGCACAGAACAGACAAACATAAAATTATCAGGCATCTGAACAAGAAGTCACAAAACAGACACAATGCGTCTCCATCTGATGTTCTTCTTCAGGCAGGACACATAACATTCAAAACAATGAAAACAAAGGACGAACAAAGTCATTTCTCTCATCAATGTCAGTGCCAAATTTTGACTTGTGGACCTAAGGAGAAGGCTGTAGGGGAGAAGATACTGATTAAGATAATAACAATGATGATAATAATAATGATGATGAAAATAATAACAAATGATAATAATATCAATAATAACAATGATGATGATGATGACATTAATAATGATAATAATGATGATGATGATAATAATAATACTACAATCATTTGTTACTAATAATAGTAACAGTCATCAACATCATCATCACTGAGGAAGGAGGAGAATGGTTACAAAGTACAAGAGTAGTTATAATAATGATACTGATAATAATGCTGATGTTGATGATGATGATGATGATACAGAAAATAGGAAAGTTAGTAACAGAAAATGCTACTGCTACTATTATCAACAAAATGATGATAATGATTACAGTATGGCAATAACAATACTAAGCAGATGGAAAGGCATGAAACTGATCAATGAGTACAAAGTTTAAAGTACAACTGAAACAGAAAAAAAGAAGAAAAATTGCATATGTGAAAGAAGAAGTGCATGTACCAGCAAATAAAATAAGAGCAAGAAATGGGTGTGAAAACAGTTAACTTGTTAAGTAAATAAACAACAGACTGATAAAGAAAATGTGTCTTGTAAATGAAGGAGAGAAGAAGAGAAACAACTGTACCATACACATGAGGTAAGTAATGAGCAGTATGGTGGTGTGTCTGTGGACAGTGCTGTGGGCCAGTGCTGTGGGGATGGATGAGTACACGCTATTTCGGGGTGTTGACGCCAGTCTGGCGACAAGATGAGATTCCTACATTACGGCATGCTCAAACTTGTCACTCTATGGCTGCTAAAGCGCCGGGTCTTTTACACAATTGACGCTGTGCAGGGAATGGCCGGAGGGCAGAGTGACTAATTTTGGGTCGGTGATGGCGGGCGTCGGCCTGGAGTTCAGAAATGGGCATGTCAAGTGTGCAGGATGTCTCACCTATGCAGACAGAGTTCACCACACAGTTTACAGTGGACGGCAGGCACAATACTGCGGCCTGACAGGAGAATGCATGTTTCACTTTGATGAGGCGGTGGGGCCACGTAGGATAGTCTCCTGCCTGGCTACAGGCAGTGAGCAGGGAAAGGTACCCGGTGACTAGGGTTTGGTGATAAGGTACCCGGTGACTAGGGTTTGGTGATAAGGTACCCGGTGACTAGGGTTTGGTGATAAGGTACCCGGTGACTAGGGTTTGGTGATAAGGTACCCGGTGACTAAGGTTTGGTGATAAGGTACGCGGTGACTAAGGTACCCGGTGACTAAGGTTTGGTGATAAGGTACCCGGTGACTAGGGTTTGGTGATAAGGTACCCGGTGACTAGGGTTTGGTGATAAGGTACCCGGTGACTAAGGTTTGGTGATAAGGTACCCGGTGACTAAGGTTTGGTGATAAGGTACCCGGTGACTAGGGTTTGGTGATAAGGTACCCGGTGACTAAGGTTTGGTGATAAGGTACCCGGTGACTAAGGTTTGGTGATAAGGTACCCGGTGACTAAGGTTTGGTGATAAGGTACCCGGTGACTAAGGTTTGGTGATAAGGTACCCGGTGACTAAGGTACCCGGTGACTAAGGTTGGTGATAAGGTACCCGGTGACTAGGGTTTGGTGATAAGGTACCCGGTGACTAAGGTTTGGTGATAAGGTACCCGGTGACTAAGGTTTGGTGATAAGGTACCCGGTGACTAAGGTTTGGTGGTAAGGTACCCGGTGACTAAGGTTTGGTGATAAGGTTCCCGGTGACTAGGGTTTGGTGATGTGGTTCAGTCTGGAGCACACGAGCAGATCTTCAGGGTTTTCATTGTGTCTGAAATTAATCGTGGGTCAGGTCTGGAAAGCATGTTTATGACCTTCTACGGGCCAGTTGGACTTGAGGATCCTGCAGATGGGAAGAGTGTGTGGGTGGAAGAGGAGGCAGATGGTGGGTCGGTCTGTTTCTTTTGGAGGCTGGGCTGCCAGTACAGTTGTTCTGGACACACTGTTGGTTGGGGGGGGGGGGGGAAGGGGGGCTGAGTACCTATGCATCTTTCCTGAATCACCAGTTCAGATTTTCCTCCCTTGCATTCATGATTTTTTTTCCTTAGAATCCACAGTTACATAGTGTCACATCATTAATATATGTAAAAAAGAAAAAAAGAAAAAAAAATTTGCACTGTTACAAATGACTGATTACATGATTCCACCTCAACATTCCTTTCTGGCACACACACACACAAAGCGGACTGGATACCCTGCTCCTCAAGCTACAACCTGTGCACATGGTAAACAGAATGAAAAGCGTGAAGTCTGGCGGCCCTGCCTTACCCCTTCCTCCTGCTGACGATGGCGTCCGTCCTGGCTCTTAGTTTGTCGGAGAAGGTGTCCAGGGCGGCGGTGAAGTTGTGGGCGGTGTGGGAGTACAGCTGCAGCAGACATGTCCGGCGCCCCAAGTCGCGGACCCCCTCCATCTCACGCTGGTACTCCTGCTCTGCACGCAGTCAATCACTCACCCACTCACTAACTCACACCACTAACTCGTTCTGTCTCTGAGTCACTGACTGAGTCAGTCATTCAGTAACTCAATCCATCAGTCAGTCACCAATAAAGTAAGTCACTAATTCAGTCACTCACTCACTCATTTCCTCTTTCAATCAGTCATTAACTTTCAGTCTGTCTCTCACTAACTCGGATTCAAACTCTGTCACTAACCCACTTTCAAACAAACTCACCAGGTTTGCACACAAATGACAAACACCATTATTTCTAAGTTTCTTTTTAAATACACAACAACAAAGTCAAACCATTTAAAAGGAAAAAAAAAAGCAGCATATACTACAGAAAAAAACAACAACAAACTGCAGCTATGACCTGGCATCTGGACTACAGACATCTTGAGGCACACAGAATAAGACCGCACTGTCAATACCAGGTACTCCCCTTGACTTTGGCACTCACAGACCTTGAAGTTTAAAAAAAAAGGAAAATATGTCAATGTGACAAAAAAAAACCCGCAGAAAATCAAGCATGAGGGCAACCAGACACAGCCAAACACACAGCTAGTCCACTGTGGACAGTGTGTGAATGGTCACTTCCTAATTGCCAAATAACAACAAAACAGCTAGTCCACTGTGGAGTGTGTGAATGGTCACTTCCTAATTGCCAAATAACAACAAAACAGCTAGTCCACTGTGGAGTGTGTGAATGGTCACTTCCTAATTGCCAAATAACAACAAAACAGCTAGTCCGCTGTGGACAGAGTGTGAATGGTCACTTCCTAATTGCCAAATAACAACAAAATAGCTGGCATGACAGAGGGAAAAAAAAAGTTTCCCGAAAAAAGACAGAAAAATGGTTTACAAAGGTTGAAAAATATTAGATGACAATAAAGAAAGACAAAAATGTAAAGAAGCCAAGGCTGCTAGTTGTTCTTACAGACCTTCTTAAAAGACGATATTACCAGCACAGAACTTCCAGAAGCCAAGGCTGCTATTTGTTCTTACAGACCTCCTTAACAGAGGATATTACTATCACAGAAGTTTCAGAGGACAGTATTCAGTTTACACCAAGAGATCCCCGACCTCTAGTAAAAGGTACTGCACTCCTTTTCATCAACTATCAACCCTAGCATCAAAAGGGTGTTGATAGTCAGTAAAAATGAAGAAAAAGTGTTTTTTGCTTCTTTTTTTTCTTTCAAAAAATAATTTCAGCTGCTTTGCGTGTTATGCCTTCTCTGCAGCGTCATTCCCATGCGAGTTGTGAGGTGTGAGATGCCAGCTCTAGTTAGAATTCTCCATGTATGTGCCCATTCTGTGTGTGTGCGTGCGTGTGTCCCTATATAGGTACTACCTCATATTCATGTATATATGCGAGTGTATGAGGTCTGGAAGTCTGCTATTACCTAAATCTGTATTTGCAAGTGTGTGTGTGTACATGGTGTATGTCTGTATGGTATAATTTTTCCCGATCGTCTTTAGGTGAGCTCGATAATTTTTTTTTTTGTGATGAACACTTGTCTTTATGTACACGGCAATGTGTCCCATTGCATTTGTCTGTTTCAGCTTTTATGATGTGAAACCACAAAGTCATCATTGTCAGTTTCTCATTCTGAGTATGTCCACTGGAATACCCCAACACTCGTAAACAATGTCAATGCGTAGCAAAAGCTAGAGTTTCCACATGAAGATTATTATGCCCTCAGAAATACCACTGAAATATTGAAAAAAAAAAAAAAAAAAAAAAAAAAAAGTACCAGACCTGCAGACTGTGTGTCTGCCTTCATTCGTTCCAGTTCCTCCTCCAGCTGCTGGATCTCCGACAGCACTGAGGTCGCCTCCCTTGAAGCTGTGCCCTTTGCGACAGCAGACTGTGCTGTTCATCGTCATAGCGTCGGTCTGACTTGAACTTCACCGTTAGCCGTGCCTGTGGCTCTTGCCTTTCTGAGCCTCCCTTAAGGATTTGGTTGACTGATTTGGATGACCCGATCTGGATATTGCTTTTACCTCCTTCGTCTTAACTAAGCTCTTTCTCACCCCACCCCTTTTTTTTTTCCACTGTCAGCCTTTCATGTTAAGTCTGCTCTTTCCTTTTTTTTTCCCTGTCAGCATCTTGAACAATCTTCAAACAATACTACTAAACTAGACACTACAAAAACAAACATATATCACAAGTGGAACACAATACAACGCAAGCACCATTCAACAATGTAAAACTGCAGTACTAACAGGGTAGCAAAAAGCTATACTCATACTGTCTAATACACCATCATCGATGACCAAAAAAAAAAAAAAATGGTGATAATAGTAAAAACGAAACTAATGCAACATTGCAATTAACATTAAGAGTATACAGGACAGGACTGTGAGTGTGACAACACTTTCTACCCTACTGTGCAAGACCGCCGACAGAGGGAAGAGGAAATCCCTGACTAACCTAGCATCCTTCAGAGCCCTCTGCACATCACTGTAGATCACTGAACACTTTCAACCTCTCGCACTCTTGTCCCGTCTCTACACTGTCTTTGAATTCCTGCTGTTACACTGTTTCACTGTTATAACAAGCTATAGAAAAAAAAAAGAAAAAAGTTTCTCACATTGCATTTATCTGTTATCATCATTGCCATAATTTATCAATCAGTGATTGATTATTCATTACTAAATTATATACATAATCGATGAAGACAATGAAACACAAGAATCACAAAAGCTGATTCGCAAACACATGGAAGATGAGACAGGATACAGCTGAAGGTTGCCTTTCACTTTCTTCACTGTCCTGGAACATTCAACAGCCCACAGATTAAAAATACACTAAACCAGTGAACAATGAAACACAACCAAACAAAACCTGCATTCTTACATGAACAAAACACAGACACAAATGAACGAGGAGAAACTGGAAGTTTACTACCAAAAGTAGTTTCACAAAATTCTTACCAGTTCAACCTCGTATTTACCTGTCCAAACAAATGCCTTATCCCTATTTGGCATGGAACATCACCATATCATGAGGAGCTAACCTCGCCTTCATTTCCAGACAGGCAGCATGAGTGATTGCCCTTAGTGAGTTCACTTCACTGAAACGTACTCAAACTAGCTCAGTTTTCCCACCCTTTACCCACCAAGCAGGGAGATGGGAGGCTGTCCTAGTGTTCCGACATGAAAGTTTTTCATAAAACTACTTTCACCTGTAAAATTCCTTCTTCTCACACCTATCCATCCAAACAAATGCCAAAGCATAAAAAAAAAAAAAAAAGGATGGTGGGAAGCACGCTCAACTGAAAAAGGAGACATTGGTCGCACCCAAGAATGTCTACTGTAGTTCTCAAAACCTAGAACTGGTGTCAGTGGCCACTAAGGACCCCCCCCCCCCCCCCCCCCCCCCCCCCCCCCCCCCCCCCCCCCCCCCCCCCCCCAGGTCTCCCATGCTTAGTCTGGAAGTATTGAGGTTTAGTCCCCGCTCTCCCTCAAAATCAGGCACAAGTGATGATAATAATCACATGTCAAAAGACAAAGGAATTTCTCAAGTCCGCAATCAGGAAAAGGACAAGACAGAAGGGAAAGAGACAGTACAAACAGTACACAAGACACATCGGGAAAGTGCGTACATGTAGTGCCACTTCAACATCATCTAATTTAGTTTCTTGCTATAATGTTATGATCCCGGCATACAGGAAAATGTTTGAAATTCATCCAGAAGAGGCACTGGGCATATAATGTTTCCTTTCTCTTAGACCATATTTTAAGTTTACTTCCTGGTGGTTTTTTTAAAAGCCTTTTTTTGTAAACAATGTACACAATCAAAAACACAAATACCACACATACTCCTCTGTCCTCTCATCCAGCATGCGCGCCGCACCACACACACACACACACACACACACACACACACCACACACACCAAAGATAAGATAAGATAATGTTGCTTATAGCCCAGCCGACCGCTAAGGGCCACATCAGGGCTGTCACCACGTTAAAATCAACTCACCAGTCATTTAAAAAAAAAATTTTAAAAAAACCCTTTCACACATCTCTTTAAATGACATCGTCTAGAAACGCACCAGAAACTTTGTTAAAAATCTTTCACACACACACAAACACACACACAACACACACACACACACCACAACACACACAACACACTTTACTCCACGACGATCAATCTGGTTTCCGTAAAAATCATTCCTGCCATACAACCCTTGTACAGCTTATTGATAGCCTCTTATGCAGTATAAATGAAAAAAAATTTACTGGTATTCTTTTATAGACTTTGAAAAAGCTTTTGATGTAATAAATCATTCTCTCCTGTTGCGTAAACTGGAACTCTACAAATTAACTCCAGAATTCATAAATCTCATGTCCTCATTCCTATGTAATAGGAAACAATCAGTAACAGTCAACAATAAAACGTCAAATTTAATGTCTATCAAATATGGAGTACCACAAGGCTCTGTACTGGGCCCTCTACTGTTTACTGTCTACGTCAATGATTTACCTTATTTTCTTGAAAGTAAATGCGAAATGTTTGCTGATGACACATCTCTTCATTCCAGTGATTCAGATCCATATAGATTAGCTAGTAACCTCCAAAATGATGTTAAAAAACTTATCGAATGGACTCAGTTGAACCATATGTCCTTAAATGCAAGTAAAACCAAGTGCATGTTTGTATGTGCCCGACAAAAAAGACAAAAGATGAAGTCAAAATTTCCACCATTGTTTATATCTGACCAAAAATAGAAGAAGTCGACTCACATAAAATACTAGGAGTAATAATAGATAAAGATTTAACATGGACCGACCACATAACGTCAATGGGGAAACGTCTCTCAAACAAATTACTTCAATTAGCCAAGATTAAGAACTTCCTGGACACCATTCTCGAAAGCTCTTTTTCTGTGCTCATATTCTATCAATCATTGATTATGCATCAACCCTATGGGATAACTGCAGTGAAACCAACTTGAAAATTATCCATCGAATGTATAAAAGAGCATTAAAATTAGTATTACTAAAATCAAGCACCCTAACAACAGAAGATTATAAACAACTTAATATGTTAACCTTATACAACAGACTTTTGTTCAACAAGGCAGTATGCATGCATAATGTTACAAACGGATATGCTCCTAAAAAGATAAGAGATTCATTTACAACTAACACTTATAGACATAGTCATTTATTATCCTTTCCTAGACCAAGAAATAATCTTTATAAATCTAGTCTTTTGTACTCCGGTGGAAATGTATGGAACAAGCTACCAATCACTTTGAAAAACATAAAGAACAAAAATCAGTTTAAGAAAAATCTGAAAAAGCATCTCATGGATGGTTAGCAATCAATATTTTCTCAAATTCCTTTGAAATAACTTTTCAGTGATTTTACATGATGTATCCTTGTGTGTATGTTTATGCCTATGTACATGTCTGTTTATGCATGTGTATGCTTTGTAGACAATGTATTGATATTGTACATAACTTAACTCTCTTTCTCTCTATCTCTCTCTCTCTCTCTCTCTCTCTCTTTTCTCTCGTTATTTCCTTGATATGATAATTATAACAGGCTTGAATTCTTTTTTGTACTCCTTCTCCCTCCACCCCACGCCTCCATCCTACCCCCTCCCTCCTCCTATTTCCTCTCCCCTCCTCATCCCCCTCAGATTTCACCCCACCACCTCCCTCACCCTTTTCCGCTGGTTTTCACTCTTTGTATTTCTTCGTTTTCATTATTTTATTATTCAAGTTTCTTTGTTTTGTTATGATGGCTTGATGTAAAAAAGCAGTTTCTCTGCTTATTCAATGTTCCATCTGGAAATAAAATTTTGACTTCTGACTTTGACTTTGACACACACAAACACACATACTGAACAACACACCGTCTCCTATTTGCTATGTATACAGATATTCAGAACTAAAATGTATTCTGCTCTGCTCTAGTAACAGCAACAGGAAGAAGAAGAAAACCATCATAACAAAGAATTACAAGAATAATCCATTTTTTCCTTCCAATCCATACATTCATTTCATTTTTCTCCTTTCCCTTAGAGAGGGAAAGAGACAGTACAGACAGTACAGAAGGGAAAGAGGCAGTACAGACAGTACAGAAGGGAAAGAGGCAGGACAGATAGTACATAAGGGAAAGAGACAGGACAGACAGTACAGAAGGGAAAGTACAAACAGTACAGAAGGGAAAGAGGCAGTACAAACAGTACAGAAGGGAAAGAGACAGTACAAACAGTACAGAAGGGAAAGAGGCAGTACAGTACAGAAGGGAAAGAGACAGGACAGACAGTACAGAAGGGAAAGTACAAACAGTACAGAAGGGAAAGAGGCAGTACAAACAGTACAGAAGGGAAAGAGGCAGTACAGTACAGAAGGGAAAGAGACAGTACAAACAGCACAGAAGGGAAAGAGACAGTACAAACAGTACAGAAGGGAAAGAGGCAGTACAGACAGTAACAAGGGAAAGAGGCAGTACAGTACAGAAGGGAAAGAGACAGTACAAACAGTACAGAAGGGAAAGAGACAGTACAAACAGTACAGAAGGGAAAGAGACAGTACAAACAGTACAGAAGGGAAAGAGGCAGTACAGTACAGAAGGGAAAGAGACAGTACAAACAGTACAGAAGGGAAAGAGGCAGTACAGACAGTACAGAAGGGAAAGAGGCAGTACAGACAGTACAGAAGGGAAAGAGGCAGTACAGACAGTACAGAAGGGAAAGAGGCAGTACAGACAGTACAGAAGGGAAAGAGGCAGTACAGACAGTACAGAAGGGAAAGAGACAGTACAGACAGTACAAAGGGAAAGAGACAGTACAGACAGTACACAAGGGAAAGAGGCAGTACAAACAGTACAGAAGGGAAAGAGGCAGTACAGTACAGAAGGGAAAGAGACAGTACAAACAGTACAGAAGGGAAAGAGACAGTACAAACAGTGCACAAGGGAAAGAGAGTACAAACAGTACAGAAGGGGAAAGAGGCTGTACAAACAGTACAGAAGGGAAAGAGGCAGTACAGTACAGAAGGGAAAAGAGACAGTACAAACAGTACACAAGGAAAGAGGCAGTACAAACAGTGCACAAGGGAAAGAGAGTACAAACAGTACAGAAGGGGAAAGAGGCTGTACAAACAGTACAGAAGGGAAAGAGGCAGTACAGTACAGAAGGGAAAGAGACAGTACAAACAGTACACAAGGGAAAGAGAGTACAAACAGTACAGAAGGGAAAGAGGCAGTACAGACAGTACAGAAGGGAAAGAGACAGTACAAACAGTACACAAGGGAAAGAGACAGTACAGTACAGAAGGGAAAGAGGCAGTACAGTACAGAAGGGAAAGAGACAGTACAAACAGTACAGAAGGGAAAGAGGCAGTACAGTACAGAAGGGAAAGAGACAGTACAAACAGTACAGAAGGGAAAGAGACAGTACAAACAGTACACAAGGGAAAGAGGCAGTAAAACAGTACACAAGGGAAAGAGAGTTTCAAACAGTACAGAAGGGAAAGAGGCAGTACAGTACAGAAGGGAAAGAGACAGTACAAACAGTACACAAGGGAAAGAGAGTACAAACAGTACAGAAGGGAAAGAGGCAGTACAGACAGTACAGAAGGGAAAGAGGCAGTACAAACAGTACAGAAGGGAAAGAGGCAGTACAGTACAGAAGGGAAAGAGGCAGTACAGTACAGAAGGGAAAAGAGACAGTTCAAACAGTACAGAAGGAAAGAGGACAGTACAAACAGTACAGAAGGGAAAGAGGAGTACAGTACAGAAGGGAAAGAGGCAGTACAGTACAGAAGGGAAAGAGACGTACAAACAGTACAGAAGGGAAAGAGGCAGTACAACAGTACACAAGGGAAAGAGAGTCAAACAGTACAGAAGGGAAAGAGGCTGTACAAACAGTACAGAAGGGAAAGAGGCAGAACAAACAGTACACAAGGGAAAGAGGCAGTCAAACAGTACAGAGGGAAAGAGGCAGTACAAACAGTACAGAAGGGAAAGAGACAGGACAGACAGTACAGAAGGGAAAGAGGCAGTACAAACAGTACAGAAGGGAAAGAGACAGGACAGACAGTACAGAAGGGAAAGAGGCAGTACAAACAGTACAGAAGGGAAAGAGGCAGGGAAAAGACAGTACAGAAGGGAAAGAGACAGTACAAACAGTACAGAAGGGAAAGAGGCAGTACAAACAGTACAGAAGGGAAAGAGACAGGACAGACAGTACAGAAGGGAAAGAGGCAGTACAAACAGTACAGAAGGGAAAAGAGACAGGACAGACAGTACAGAAGGGAAAGAGGCAGTACAAACAGTACAGAAGGGAAAGAGACAGGACAGACAGTACAGAAGGGAAAGAGACAGTACAAACAGTACAGAAGGGAAAGAGACAGTACAGAACAGTACAGAAGGGAAAGAGACAGGACAGACAGTACAGAAGGGAAAGAGGCTAGTACAGACAGTACAGAAGGGAAAGAGACAGGACAGACAGTACAGAAGGGAAAGAGGCAGTACAGACAGTACAAGGGAAAGAGACAGGACAGACAGTACAGAAGGGAAAGAGGCAGTACAGACAGTACAGAAGGAAAAGAGACAGTACAGACAGTACAGAAGGGAAAGAGGCAGTACAGACAGTACAAAGGGAAAGGACAGTACAGACAGTACAGAAGGGAAAGATCAGACAGACAGTACAGAAGGGAAAGAGGTAGTACAGACAGTACACAAGGGAAAGAGACAGTACAGACAGTACAGAAGGGAAAGAGGCAGTACAGACAGTACAGAAGGGAAAGAGGTAGTACAGACAGCACAGAAGGGAAAGGGGACAGTACAGACAGTACAGAAGGGAAAGAGGTAGTACAGACAGTACAGAAGGAAAAGAGACAGTACAGACAGTACAGAAGGAAAGAGACAGTACAGACACTACAGAAGGAAAAGAGACAGTACAGACAGTACACAAGGGAAAGAGGCAGTACAGACAGTACAAAGGGAAGAGGCAGTCAGACAGTACAAAAGGGAAAGTACAAACAGTACAAAAGGGAAAAGAGGCAGTACAAACAGTAACAAGGGAAAGAGGCAGTACAGACAGTACACAAGGGGAAAGTACAAAACAGTACAGAAGGGAAAGAGGCAGTACAGACAGTACAAAAGGGAAAGTACAAACAGTAAGAAGATAAGATAATGTTGCTTATAGCCCAGCCGCCCGCAAAGGGCCCATATCAGGGCTGTCACCACGTTAAATCAACTCACCATTTCATAAAAAAAAAATAAATAAAAAAATTAAAAAAAAAAACACTTTCATACATCTCATTAAATGACATCGTTACAAAGCACCGAAACTTTGTTAAAATCTTTCTTCCGTAAAATTTTAAAATCAGATGAAAATATTAATCTCTCTCAAAAAACTCAGGATCACATCAGGCAGGATCTTCATGGACTCGCTGTAAAAGGTTTGTGTCTCACATCGTGCAAGTCCCAACACTCTAAAAGAACATGTTTCATTGTGAGTGGCGCAGGGACATGGAATGCACCACGGAGCTTCTTAAACTCTTTAAAAGGTAAGATGGGTAAAATACGAAGGGCCCGGTGTGCAGCCGGCACAGAACCGTTTCCTCTTTACGACCTCCCGCGTGGATGGGAGGAAGTCCTTAAGGTTTGGACGGATCTGAAAGAGTTTGTTACTGTCTGTGGTTCCAATCCTCCTGCCAGAGGTCTCTCACATAATCGTTAACTTTGGGTTTCACATCTGAACAGGGGATTAAAAAATGTTGGACAGTTTCTCTCTTGTGGCGTTCTTGGCCTAAACGATCAACCATTTCGTTCCCGCGATCCCAACATGCCCAGGAAACCCAACCCAAGATTTAATGTTGTAAACCGTCCGCTTTCAACTTGTTTAAAAAGTTCAAAGAAATGCAAAAGTTCTGGATGCTGAAGGTTGCGGCCAGCTATGGCTTCCAAAGCTGACAGCGAATCCGACAGAACCAGAAAGTCCCTCTTTGAAGAATGTGAGATTATCTTCAAAGCCAGTACCAGAGAAAGTAGTTCAGCAGAGTAGAAGAAGCATCGGAATGGATATGTTCCAACAGTATCTGAGAAGGAGCCCAGGGCAGTAGGCTGCACAGGCCACTCCATCCTCAGACTTGGAACCGTCAGTGTAAAACTTTTTGATGGATGGGAATTCGAAAAGAGGTCAGCATACAATGCCTTGTAGGGCCAGAGAGTGGTAATCTTTGCGAAAAGCTGCAAGATCGAACGAATCTCTGGTGTGAAAAGGTCCACGGGGTTGACCCGGAAAATTTGGGAAAAAAATCGGAAACTACCCCCAGGTTTGACCGGCATTCCGCACGTGAGGCTGCATACGAAGACCAAACGGCGGAATTACATTTAGGGTTGTTTTCAAATTACTTTGGAATGGGGGTAAAAGGGACACGTCATAGGCAGGATTTGCGGTTTGAGAACAGTCGGATATAATAATTTAAAGACAGTTTCACCCTGCGGTTGGACAATGAGGTTCGCCCGCCTCTGCGTACAGGCTGTACACAGGGGTGGTGCGGACCGCTCAAGACAGAGACGAAGCCCTTGATGGTGGTTTTGGGTCCAAGAGTTTGAGGTAAGGGGTCTTGCAGGCCGTAGACAGCACAACCGTAGTCCAGTTTGGAACGGACCAAGGCTCTGTAGAGGTGCGCAAAGTTTTCTTATCAGCGCCCCAGTCAGTGTGCGCTCGCCCCGCGAATTTCAGAGCTTTCTGGCAAGATTTTTGAGGTTTTTGTTTGTGGTGAGAAAGTTCAGTTTCTGGTCAAAAATGACCCCAAAATTTTTTGGCCTCTTTAACAGCTGGAAAGAAGATTTCCTATTTGAAGTTCAGGATCTGGGAAAAAACTGACGGAAATTATGGAAGTGAATACACTGGTCTTTGTTGGAGAAAAGGTGAAACCGTTTTCACCCGCCCATCGATGGATTTATCTACGCAAAGCTGGAGCCTGCGTGGACACTCGGGTACAGGCTTCCAGTTGCGTAGACAGCGAAATCATCCACAAAACAATGAGCTGTCTGACCCTGCTGAACTGATTTCACAATGTTTTTGATTTTAATAAAAAGAGGGCAGGAGACGTATGTCCCTGGGGAACACCCAACCCCTGCTCGGGGGACATCAGAGAGAGTGGTCCCAAACCCCGGACCTGAAAACTGTCGTTTGCCAAAAAATTTTAAATAAAAAAGCGGAAGATGACCTCGAAAACCCCAGATCGTGGAGATCTTGAAGTATCCCCGACTTCAGGTGGTATCGTAGGGCCTTCTCCAAATCAAGAAAATTGCCATGCATGCTTTTCTTTTTAAAAGGCGTTCCTAAGTGTAGTTTCCCAGACGAATCAAATGGTCAACGTATCGATGTTTGCGGAAACCACAGTTCTTTCGCAAAAGGCCATCGGTTTCGAGTTTCCACATGAGCCTAGCATTGACCATTTTTTCCTTCAATTTACAGACACGTGGTCAAAGCTATGGGCGGTAATTAGATGGATTAGAAAGATCTTTTCCAGGTTTGGGGAGGGGGAAATAATGAGGGCTTTCCCCCAAGGGGGGTGGAAAGAAACCCTGTAGTCCACACATGGTTGTATACCTGTAACAGGATGTTCAGACCTTCTTGCGGAAGATGTTTCAATAGTTGATAATGAATGTCTTTCTATACCTGGAGAGGAATCGCTGCAAGAAAGTAAGGCAGATTTCAGCTCGTTTAACGTGAAGGGAAGATTGTAGTCTTCCGTGTTGTCGGATGAAAAGTTCCCAGGGTGATTTTTCTTTAAAGGGCTTTGTTTTTGACAACAGGGCTGATTTGTTAAAAGAGGGGGAAAATTTTTTCAATGGTTGAAGCAAGCAGATTAGCAACTGCTTTTTTGGTTTGTTATTAAAGGGGCCCGAAAACTTGAGATGGTTCACAGTGGGACAGGTGTCTTCCCTTTGATTTTCTTAATGATGTTCCACACTTTTTTCTTGGAAGTTTTCGTTGTCAGCCTGGAGCAGAAACTTTCCCCAGGACCGACGTTACTGATTTTAAAAGTGTGTCTCGATTTGGCACGGAGTTTTTGATGGGCTCGAGCGTTGGGACCCGAAGGTCGATGGTATACCTGACGCTGAGCCCGTTTTCGGACTTTGGAAATTTGTTGGCAATCTGAATCAACCAGGGTGTTTTTGGCATTTAAAGTTTGTCCGGAAACACTGGAATACAGGCTTTAGCACATTTAATCATAGTATTGTCAGAGTTCTGCTGGGTCCGGACTCTGAAAAAAAATCAGTGTCCTGGAAACTCCTTGAACAGTGGCTGCAAATAGATCCCGGGTTTGTTTTCTTATATTTAGATGCTGAGGGGACAGGGGAGTGTTCAAGTTAAACGGTTGTAAAAGGACAGGGAAATGGTCACTTCCGTGAAGATCGTCATGGACAGACCACTCATAGTCCAGGACGCGAGGGGTCCGACCGACAAATCTAAACACGAAAGTGAACCTGTGGAAGAGTGGAGGTAAGTTGCAGATCCGTCGTTCGACAACACAAATCCAAGTCTGAAAGGCCCTCCTAAATCAGCAGACCTCTGGGTGACGTCCCGGCACTACCCCAAAGAGGTTTTGTGCCCGTTAAAGTCACCCAACGGGCAAAAAGGTCGAGGAAGTTCTCCTATCAGACTGACAAGGTTGAGGGACAAACCGGGACAGAGGTGGGAGATAAAGAGAAAAGATTGTCACAGTCTTGTGGAGGGTGACTCTCGCAGCTACAGCTGAAGGGGGGTTTGCCAGAGCGACAGGAATACAGCAGAGTTTTGTGTATGAGAAGGGAAACACCCCGACAGTCCTAACGTAGATGGTTGGCAGGTTTTGAAAGAATATTAAAGCCAAGAAGAGTAAAGGTCTTTGGCTTTGATTTGAGTTTCTGAAGGCCACGACGGAAGGTTTTAGAGATTGACACAGAAGCTGCAGCTCCTCAAAGTTTAAATTTTTAGACCCGGATATTCCAATGGGAATATTTTTTACTTCCATGGTGCGAGGCGGAAAAGGAGAGAAATCAGGTCATTCTCCTTCAAGTCCGCTTCCAATGGAGTGAATTTATTTTGCAATTTGCCCTGGACTATTTTTGGTCTTCAGACCTGCTGGCAGATTTCCCAACAGGTGGGGGTGGTCTGGATTTGGGAGCGGGGGGAGGCTTCTTTCTCATCTCCACCATTTCCACACTGGGTTGAACTCCCTTGCCCGCAGGGCACTGGACAGAGGAGTTTGAGGTCGGGGTGTGGTTTTTTAATTGCCAGCAGCAGATGTTGTAGCTGCTGAGCAGTCTGAGGGGTGGCGGATTTTTTGCCTCCCCCAGGGGCATTTCAATTTGGGTTGGAAGGTGGTGGACTTGTACCACCAGAACTGACAGATCTTACTTGCAATGTCTTCGAAAACATGAATTCATCAGTCTGGCGCGACTGACGAGTAGGAACTATGGGAGCTTTTTTGACAGCCGAAGCATAGGAGAAGCTGTCCCGGGGTTTTTGACTGCCCCCAACCTGTTTCCGGGCTTCAAAAAACGAGATCTTCTTTTCCCTTTTGACGCGTTGGAAAGGCAGATTCTTGAATCCAAAGAGGACAGTTTCGTGAAGGGGGAGGGATGGTCGCCCGCAGTTAGCACAATGGGCCGGATCTTTGGCACGGCCCATCATGGGTTGCCTTCAGCAAATACCCACACCTCCTTCCCCGAACAGCGGTCCCCGACATGGCCAAACCTCTGGCACCTGAAGCACCCTACGGGGACGGCACGTACAGCTGAACATGAACATTAAGGTAGCCGACTTTGAAAGACCGGAGGCAGCCAGGGTTGCAGAAGGTCAAAAAGAGGGGGTTGGTGGCCACTCTCTCTGAACCTTTCTTTATCGTCACCTGCGCACCTCCGTCACACCTGGGACGCCAGCTCGTCTTAATTTCTGCCTCTGAAAACCAGATAAATCCCGGCAACGAATCCGCTTTCGATGAAATTTTAAATTTTTTGTGGGGAGTTACCCTGATCTCCCCGTCACAAGTTTTGTTGCTTTCTGCAGCTGTTCAGATTGTTTTTGTGATTTGCTTTGAATGAGAATGAGCCATTCCTCAACCTCTTGATGGACCGAGGGTCACCCGCTTACCTTGAAAACCCTTTTGAATGGCAAACGGGCTCAGAGTGAAAGGGGTCTTTCCTGCTCCGTCCCCCCATCACGAGCCAGGAAACCCAAAAACCTGTCTTCTGTCGAACTTCGGTATCGGAGTCACTATCTGTTTGACAATCCCCTGAAATAGGGGATGCTGCCTTCCTCTTCCTTTTGGGGGGAATGTTTTTTAAAAAAGTCATATTTAGTTTATTTGTGATTCATCTCCCTCTTACCACCCACCTTGGAGTCCAACTAAGGGGCAGGGCAAGAAAAACCAATGTCTTGACCCTTCCAGGCTTCGGGAGAGATATACGACAAACAGAACACTACTACCCTATCCCCCTGATCATGTCAACTCCGGGGACAGAGAGCTGGCACTGCAGGGGTTTTATTGGCCCGCAGGGGAACTGCCTGTCTTGACCAGCCCCAAGAAGGGGGAGCCGATTAGTACCACCGGGCCAAAGTGTACTCCCTGTCTAGGAGAGGTCCGAGCCAAAGTGATGTGTTGAGAGCGTGGCTCTTCAACCACCAGGATTCATTCCTCCGACAAAAGGTCGCACCGCACGGCAAAAGCGGCGGATTTAAGGAGACCACAGAGGAGAAAAGGAGTGTGTAAAAGAGACTTGGGGGGGGACGAAGAGAAAAGGGCCAAATAAGGGAGGCAGAAAAAAAGAAAGGGAGAAGGCGGGTTTACTTTAGTCAGGATCCTCACCCTTGCCTATCTGACATGGGAACCTACCGGGGGGATCAACTTCTTACCACGTTTCGCTTGGCCATACAGCATCTTCACCCTTTTGGCCTACAAGCAGTGTGAAAAAAACAGCCTATCTCCAAGTATTGATGCCCCGTCAGCATAGCTAAAGGATCACTGGACCACGCAAACCCTCCGACCACGACAAGGTCGCAACCCCGGAGGGTACAAACGTACAGAAGGAAAGAGACGTACAGGACAGTGACAAAGGGAAAAAGGCGTACAAACAGTGCACAAGGGAAAGGCGCAGTACAGACAGTACAGAAGGGAAAGAGGCAGTACAGACAGTACAAAGGGAAAGAGGCAGTACAGACAGTACAGAGGGAAAGAGGCAGTACAGACGTCAGAAGGGAAAGAGGCAGTACAGACAGTGCACAAGGGAAAGAGGCAGTACAGACAGTACACAAGGGAAAGAGCAGGACAGCAGTACAGAAGGAAAGAGGCAGTACAGACAGTACAAGGGGGAAAGGCATGGTACGGAAGGGAAAATCAATTTTCCAATGAAAAGGGGGTCCCGTGGGGGAAAACGCCCCTGGCCGGGGTAAGGGGCAGAAAACCGGGGGCAGGGGCGTTCCCCTGAAGGAAGGTTTTTAGCAGTCTGAAGGAAAAGCCTCTCCTTTAAAAAATTCAGTCCATACAAGGGAATTTCGACCATAAAAAAAGCTCCTCCAAGAACTTATTAGCATTCCCAACCCAAAGAAGGGAAAAGGAATCATAGAGGAAAGGAGTACAGTTTACAGAGGGGGGCATACAGAATACCAAAACTGTAAAATCACGGAAAGGGGGCAGACAAACAGAAACAGGGAAAGAGAGTAGAAAGAAGAAAAGGGGAGAAGGGGAAAAGAAGAAGGGAAAGAGGAAGAAGAAGAAAAGGGAAAGGGGGGAAAGTGGGGGGGGAGGGGGGAAAAAAAGAAAAAGGGGAAGAGAAGAACCTAAAGGGGAAAAGGAAAGAAGAAAGGGGGGGTAGACAAGAAGAGGGGGAGGAAGACGGGGGGAGAAGAGTAAGAAAGGGGGAAAGAGGAGAAGGAAGAAAGGGGAAAAAGGCGTAGAAAAGAGGGAGAGGAGAAAAGAAAAGGAAGAATCGCAGACGGGAAAGGCAGTTTCAAAATTCTGGTGTTTCCATTCGAAGGAAAGGGGGTTCTCGACCGCCAAAGGGGAAAGATTCAACATTACAAAAAAGGCAGTAAGCATCCAGGGAAAAACTCAACTTCCAACCGACGAAAAGTGAGGGCTCCTGCAGTAACCAGGGAAGGGCCCTCAGACAATAACCGGGAGAATCCGGCGGAAAATAGGTAGTACGCTTTGGAATTTTTTTTTCCTTTCATTTTTACCCTTGGGTTCAAATTCTTCACTTTCGTCCCGACGGAACAGTGAGGAAATGTTCACAATGCGCTTTGGCCGAATATCCTGAAAACAAAACCCGGGAAAAGGTTTTTAAACAACGACTTTTTTAAAGAATTTTTAAAAGGGGCCCCATTCGGCTCGTTGGTTGGGGTTTTTTTTTTGTTTTTTTTTTTTTTTGTTTTTTGTTTATTTTTTTTTTTTTGTTGTTTTGGGTTTGGAATTAAATTTACATGTGGGGAAAAAGGCCCTCAGCACTGGGGCATAAAAGGGGAAAAACTACAGCCAGTACAAGAAAATTTACATAAACAGTAAGAAAGGGGGACATACAAAGTACGGAAGAAAGAAGTATCCAATTTACTGAACAAACAAACCATTTTCCGAGGGGAAAGTTGGGTTCCCGACACAAAGGGGGCTAAACCGAAGAAACCCAAAGCAAAAAACCCCCCCCCCCCCCCCCCCCCCCCCCCCCCCCCCCCCCCCCCCCCCCCCCCCCCCCCCCCCCCCCCCCCCCCCCCCCCCCCCCCCCCCCCCCCCCCCCCCCCCCAACAAAAAAAAAAAAATTTTGGCACAAATCTTTTAAAAAACTGCTGAAATTTTTTTTAAAATAAATTAAACTGGAAAGGTAAAACAAGGGAGTTTTCAAGACCGGCAAAAAACCGAAACTCAGATATTCTTGATCAAAAAAGAATGGTAAGTTTAAATTCGTAGGCACGAGTCCTCCTGAGAAACAAAGGGTTAAAAAAAATTAAAAAGTGCAGTACAGACATACACAAGGGAAAGAGGCAGTACAGACAGTACACAAGGAAGAGCAGACAGACAGTAAAGGAAGCAGTCAGCAGACACAGAAAGGCAGTACAGACAGTACACAAGGAAGAAGTAGCACAGACAGTACAAAGTGAAAGAGGTAGTACAGACAGTACAGAAGTTTTTTTTCAAACACATACCAACACTATATGCAAACTGTTAGAGACTGTGCAGTTCATAAGTGCTTCAACTTACTGTACAGACTGGACATTGCTGAGAACATAGTTCCAAATGTCCGCTTGGTGAGAACCTCGACATATCCTGAAAACAAAACACCGGTGAAAAGGTTTGAAATTTCAACAGATCTTATTTTAAGAATTTATCAAGTGCCCTATTAACAAATGGAAAAACTATGAGTTCGTATAATGATAAATGCAAAATGTTTGAGCTCATGTACAAAGCCAATGAGCTCATATGTCCAAAACCTATAAGCTTGTATTTACATGTGAAAAAAAATCTATTTGTGTGTGTGTGTGTGTGTGTGTGTGTTGTGTGTGTGTGTGTAGAAAAAGAATAAAGGTCTTACTATTGGTAAGACGCCATCACCGAGCTAATTCTGGAGAACTATAAAATCCTGACAAAAACTACAGCCATAAAGAATTTTCAAGAACATTCTGATTTCTTATAAACCAGTAAGTAGTGAGTACTATTATTCAAGTACGGTCTTCAAGTCATCCTATTGAAAGTATCCCATTTCTACTGAACAAACAAACCAATTTTATCCTTTTCTTTTTGGTATTGTTGATGTTATTGTTGTTGTCCAGACACTATTAATCTGGGGGCAAACCTGAATGAAATTTCAAAGACAACAACATTTTTGCACAAATCTTAACTGCTGATGATAATACTGAGGTACACAGTTTTCAGACGCACCGACTCAGATTCTTGAACAATTAGGAACTGGTAAGTTTAAATTCGCTAGGCACAGAGTCCTCCATGCAGAAAGATTACATTATGTGTAGGAACTGGTGGAAAAAAGAACCATGACTCAACACAACCGATTTGAACTTCCGCTCTTTAACTATACCTCTCCAAAAAGAACTATATCAGCTTTTTGTTGAATAGTGTTCAAATAATTTCACAGATTATCCTGCTTCTGTCATATATCTCTACTGCACCTCCATATATCTCTCTCTGCACCTCCATATATCTCTCTCTGCACCTCCATATATCTCTCTCTGAGCTTTTGAAGACTCCCATCATCAGTGTCTCTGTTTTTCTCCTGATGACAGGGTTCTGTCACCCCGAAGTTCAGCAGACAGAACAGGCATTCACTCTGCTATTCACACATGGAACTCTTGGCTCATATTGTCTCTCACTGATTATCACTTATACCAAATCTTGAAGCATCTCTTTTCAATCTTCTCCTTCTGCCAACGCAGGCTGATACTCCTGCAGACACTCTTTCTATGGACAGGCAAGTATTTATCCCATCTACCCTACAAAGGAAGTGAAGTTTTGTGTGCATGATCATTTTTTTTATCCCGCCATTAAGGCAGCCATACTCCATCTTCGGGGAAAATGCATGCTACGTGTAACGTGACATCCATAAAAACGGCAAAACTGGCCTTCTCTTCCGAAAGTTGGTGATGGGATTTGACGTGTGTGCAAGATGTTATGCGTGCGTTCACACACAGAACCTCGGTTTACAGTCTCATTCGAAGGACTGTGTGGGGAATGGAGTCAGAACCAATGTTAACTCCAAGGGAAAAATCCCCCTGTACTGAAACGGTCCGGCATAGATATGAACCCGCAACCCTTGGATTACGAGTCTGGCGTTCAACCAGCTGAGCTATTCCGGCCCCCATCTTTCCAATCAGTCACAGTATCCCATTCCATACTTCTGCTTCAAACCTGCTTTGACCCAAGCTACATGAACGCATGTGTGTGCCTCTGTGCATGCACGTGTGTATGAGTATGTCAGCTGGTGTGGAGGAGTGGGTGGAGGTTACATGTAGTAATGGGGGGAGGGGGATGTCTGAGATTCTGTGCACGTCTGTGGAGGATGGAGTGAAAGGCAGGCAGCCAGTGAAGGGGGCGGGACAGGGTAGAGAGGGAGGAAGTCTAGACAGCGATGGGACTGGTGTGCGACCAACTCTGAATGCAGGTGTGTGTTTGTACTCAAGTATTGTAAAAATGCTTTCAGGTGCCATAAAGCAAAACAGGCATGTCCAGTTCTGGTTATTATCATCATTATTATTCATCAAATGATCTACTGATCAACACGTTCCTCAACCGCAGACATAAGGACCAGTGAGCATTCTGATTAGCCAGCCACAGTCTCAACAGAAAAGTACATAATTCTGGTCTCAACTGCAAAAACACATAGAACAGCCTTGGTCTCAATTTATAAAGAACATCCTCAAGTGTAAATTGCAAAGAGAACAGCATCAGTCTAAATTGCATAGAGAACAGCATCAGTCTAAATTGCATAGAGAACAGCCTCAGAGTAAATGGCATAGAGAACAGCGTCAGTCTAAATGACATAGAGAACAGCCTCTTCTAAACTGCAACGAGAACAGCCTTGGTCTCAAATGAATAGAGAACAGCTTCAGTCTTTATGGCACAGCAAAGAGCCACAGTCTCAACTGCACAGAGAACAAGTCTTAACTGCTCAGAGAATAGCCACAGTCTCAACTGCAGAGAGAACAGACTCAACTGCACAGAGAACAACCTCAACTGCACACAGAACAGTCTCAACTGCACAGAGAACAAGTCTTAACTGCTCAGAGAATAGCCACAGTCTCAACTGCACAGAGAACAGACTCAACTGCACAGAGAACAATCTCAACTGCACAGAGAACAGTCTCAACTGCACAGAGAACAGTCTCAACTGCTCAGAGAATAGCCACAGTCTCAACTGCACAGAGAACAGTCTCGACTGCACAGAGAACAGTCTCAACTGCACAGAGAACAGTCTCAACTGCACAGAGAACAGTCTCAACTGCTCAGAGAATAGCCACAGTCTCGACTGCACAGAGAACAGTCTCAACTGCACAGAGAACAGTCTCAACTGCACAGAGAACAGTCTCGACTGCACAGAGAACAGTCTCAACTGCATAGAGAACAGTCTCAACTGCACAGAGAACAGTCTCGACTGCACAGAACAGTCTCAACTGCATAGAGAACAGTCTCGACTGCACAGAGAACAGTCTCGACTGCACAGACAACAGTCTCAACTGCACAGAGAACAGTCTCAACTGCACAGAGAACAGTCTCAACTGCTCAGAGAATAGCCACAGTCTCCACTGCACAGGCAATGTTTAGCCTCAATTTCAACTGTATAGAATTCAGCTTCAGTTTCAACAGCACATGGAACAGCAACAATCTTAACTGTACAGAGAACAGCCACAATCTCAATTGCATAGCAAACAGCCTCAATATCAACTGCACAGAGAACAGATTCAATCTCAACTGCACAGGAAACACAGTCTCAACTGCACAGGGAACACAGTCTCAAAGGCACAGAGAACAGACTCAGTCTCAACAACACAGAGAACGCTCAGTCTCAACTGCACAGAGAACAGTCTCAACTGCCCAGTGAGCACAAAGTCTCAATGGAGTCTCAATTGCACAGAGAACACACAGTCTGAACTACAAAGAGAACACATAGGCTCAACGGTACATGGCATAGAGAATACGCAGTCTCAACTGCACAGAGAACACAGTCTCAACTACAAAGAGAACACACAGGCTCAACCGCACAGAGTACACACACTCTCAACGGCACATGGACACACAGTCTCAACTACACAGAGAACACACAGGCTCAATGACTCAGAGAACACACAGGCTCAATGGCTCAGAAAACACACAGGCTGAACGGCACACAGAACACACAGGCTCAATGGCTCAGAGAACACACAGGCTCAACGGCACAGAGAACACACAGGCTCAACGGCACAGAGAACACACTGTCTCAACTATACAGAGAACACAGGCTGAACGGCACAGAGGACACACAGTCTCAATGGCACAGAGAACACACAGGCTGAACGGCACAGAGAACACACAGTCTCAATGGCACAGAGAACACACAGGCTGAACGGCACAGAGAACACACAGCTCAATGGCACAGAGAACACACAGGCTGAACGGCACACAGAACACACTGTCTCAACTACACAGAGAACACACAGGCTGAACGGCACACAGAACACACAGGCTGAACGGTACAGAGAACACACAGTCTCAATGGCACAGAGAACACACAGGCTGAACGGCACAGAGAACACACTGTCTCAACTACACAGAGAACACACAGGCTGAACGGCACACAGAACACACAGGCTGAACGGTACAGAGAACACACAGTCTCAATGGCACACAGAACACACAGGCTGAACGGTACAGAGAACACACAGTCTCAATGGCACACAGAACACACAGGCTGAACGGTACAGAGAACACACAGGCTGAACGGTACAGAGAACACACAGTCTCAATGGCTCAGAGAACACACAGGCTCAATGGCACAGAGCACAGTCTCAGTGCAAACCGTCCAGAGAACAGTGACGAAGCCTCACATCTTGAGGTGGTCCACTGTAGGAGGGGGCGCCCCTAGGAAGGCTCCCTGGGGGTGGAAGTGCATTTCTCGGGTGGACCAGTCGTGCAGCCGTACGGCCAGGTCCCTCTCCTCCATAGCTCTGCTCATCTTGGCTCCGTCTCCTTCCCCTGCCACCACAAACACAGCCATGACATAACATGTATGTATTGTAAATGCACGCACATCAAGACTGTGTGGAACCGTTCAGGTTTAAACACTTTTTATGGCACCACCTCCTTTTACTAATTAAAAACATGCAAAACATTGAATCAATTTTCATATTGTTCACAGCAGTTGGCTGAACCATAAACAACATGAATACTAAGCAGTTATCTAAATGCATGCAAAACACACACACAGACATGTACTGTGTGCAGGACCACATGCAGACACACACCTGCACCATCTCCGTGGACACACAAAAAGACACACTGAATACATGTACGGGCACACATACGTACATGTTTGAAACACATTCATATGCGGAGTCCAATGTTAATATTGCAAAAATGGCATCAGTTAAAACAATTGCACAAAACCAGACATCATAATCATGCAGAAAAATTGATTTTCAGTTCTAATGTCAGAAGGCGTTTACTGTTTCAATCAGTAAAATTTGTCTGGGCCTCCATTTGGATTTCCCCCTTGTTGGCAACCAACTTTTTTTCTTTTTCTTTTATTTTTTTTTTCATAATACCCAATGCACCTCCTCCATCTCCCACAGACTTCACACCGTCATTCATTCCTGTACACAGAACCTTTGACCTTTCTTTAAAAAAAAAAAAAAAAAAAAATTTTGCAATCCAAAAGGTAAACAAAACTTTCAGGGTTCACATTTATTAGTAATTACTGTTATTTTTCCAGTTCAGATGAAATATAGACAAAAACATCTGCCATCAGGAATTTAGTGGTCAGAAATGGGCTACTGTGTTAATGGAAACTGACTGCTCACTGGAAAGTGACCCTACAAACCACCCTGTCAAATTCAATGACAATTAGGGACCCCCGGGTTGGCGGACAAAATAGGTCAGCTGGCAAAGCACTGGACTCATCATCCTGGCAGTCCTGGGGATGCCGGTTCAAATCTCTCTACTTGGCTGTTTAGGTACAGAGGGATTTTTTCTTGAAGTTAAATGTCAGTTCTGACTCTATTTTCCAAAAAGTCTATGAATAAGAAGTATACACGAAAGCTCTGCATATGAGCGCACACTTAAACACCTTGCACACAAATCAAAATCCCATATCTAATTTTCAAAAGAGAAAGCCAGTTTGACTGTATGGATAACAATTAACATGCATATACACACAACATGCATCCTGCTCCGAAAACAATAAAAGAATGACTGAAAAACTGACTGAATCAGACTGAATGAAATGGGAAATGACTGAATGTAACTCCAGAAGGCAGCGCATCAGTCGGATAGACCCAGATAAGCAGGCTGCTGTGTAAACAAAACCATGGATCATAAAGCACTTAGAGCTTGGTCTCTACTTGAGAATAGGCACTACATTTAATGATGATAATAATAAAATAAACAACTTGAGCACAATGACACTCAGATTGGAGTTAGGCTAATGCAGTCGGACACAATGATCATGCTACATATTCTGCCAGCTAGTTCCGATAGAGATTATTGAAAAGACAAATGATTCAAGATCAAGCCCCTTTCCATCCCTTCACTGTACAGAAAGAAACAAAAGTAGCGCAATACATGTGTCTCACTCTCAGTGGATGATGTCTCTGGGAGTAAATAATAACAATGAAAGACATTTCATCATCTCATCAATGAGCTGAATATGGTGAAAACAAGAAAAGGAAATTAATGAGTTTGAATTTCAAAATTTTGGATATATGCAGTCATATACTGACATATATGCAAAACCTGGAGCTGAAAATCACAGTGATCAGAATTGTAATCCACAGGGAACAAACTGCTATACTTGTCAGTGTCTGGGTATGATCACCAGATCACACAGAACTTTCATGACTCTGCCAAACACACTGTCATTATGCATACAGTACAAACTCATCTTGCATATTTTTTGTGTGTTGATTTTTGTTGTTTTTTCTTTTAGGCACTTTTTACTAGTTTGTCAGTCTGCATGCTTTGTTCAATTGTTATATAATTTTTCTATTCTTTGGACAAAATACCCTTATATCATACTATGACATCAAAAAATACCACTGAATTTGTCATCTTTTGTATTATATGACAACGACATATTATGACTCTGCTCTTACATATAGCTCCACTGATTGACTATGTGTAAGTTACATATATAACATTTGTTTGAAAGAAAAGAATCCAAGCTGCGAAGATTCACACACACGCACGCACACACACACACACACACACACACACACACAAATAATCATCATAGAGGGATCAGCAACCACTTTTATGCTAACATTTTCATGACAATATCACAACACAGGAAAACACTTTCATCAGCCAGCCCTGTCAAAATCCAGGCAGTGATCAGCGTGCCAGCAGACTGGTTTCTTCTGGTGTTCACACTTTTAACATATTAAAGCAGGGATGATGAAACATGCTTTTTTCAAATTTGCCAACACAACCAAGCTAGCTTACAGAAACCAAACCTAAGTCCTTGTACAGTTGTAGCCATAAAGTTAGATAATTCTATGATTGCAAAGCACTCACACAAATGCTGGGGCTTGGAAATTCCAGTTATTGCAGAATGGGCCAGAGAAGATTTGCAATTAGTGCGCAAAAAATGTACCCCAAAAAACAAGACTCATTGTTCAAAAATGCCTTAAAAATGTTTTCAAGACACAAAATTCTGGGGGAAAAACTGTTTTTCTTTTTCATACTGTATATAATGTTCTATCTTCTCCATCCAGTCAAGTTGCATGTTATCACTGGTGAAGGGCTGGGGACGCAAAAAAAATATATATTATTGTATGCTTTTTATGGCGGAAAAAAAAAAAACATGCAGAATGAATTTTCTTGAATGCCTGAATTCCTGGAAGGAACCACAAGATGTTTTACACTTGATATCTGCTGAGGGTACAAGTGAGAGCAAAATTCTCCTGGTTTGGTAAGGGTAAGGTCAGTGTGGTGTAGGAAGAGGGTCGGAAAAGAGGGTGTGGGACAGAAGGGGGTAACTGTGCTGTACCAAGATGAAATGAAAACCAAAATCGCCATCCATGTTATTTTACAAAATGCTGTTAGCCCAGCTGATTTTCTAGCATTTGGCTAGTGACTTAGTTCTTTCATCACTCCTGTAAAGTGAAATGGTGTTTTTTTTTTGCATGACAGTTTCCGGGTATTATGCTTACTGGAACACAAATACGAAAAGTGAGATAAATGAAATTCTCCCTGGAGCATTTACATCTTTGTGGGAACCTACTCCATGTGAGTCTCTTCTACTATCATGTGACTGTTTCACAATCAACACTTACCGGACGACATTAAAAAACAAAAAGCAATGAAAATTGAAATTAAAGAGTAGCTCAGTGAATATCATCGATTCAACCTGTGGTGTCATTGGGATGTTTTTGGTCCGTAACTATGATTTGCCCCCCCTCGGAGAACTTCGCAAAATATTACCACTATTCTAGTCTACTCATGACACTGGTCTAATTTTTCAGACCTGTGCATTTACTGCAGAGAAACTTGTCAATTGATAGGCTACTAGTTACATCACATAATCTCAAAGTCACTCTGTCCCAAACATTAGATAAACGAATATCATAGTCTGCACCTGGACAGGCAAAGGATAATCACATATTTCATTATTCATTTCAATATTTTACATAGGAATTTTTTTAAGTGAAACTAGAATAAAAATCAAAATGTGATCAAATGTTTGAACGTGGATGCAAATGGACGAAAATTTTCAGAATGTAGCAACGGCAAATGAAACAAACTGCGGCGTTACTGAAACAAGACAAAAAAGCAGAAGAGCACACAAAACAAAGTGTGAAGTAACGACGATTTAATGCACGACACAAAACAGGACAAGAAATTTTCGGCAAAATGCCTTCCTCAGCGACAAAAAATACAGACATAAACATGCACAATACTCCCCTTGTGAAGCCAAAAGTGCATATTTGGCTTTCTCACAAGGGAGTATTGTGCATGTTTATGTCTGTATTTTTGTCGCTGAGGAAGGCATTTTGCCGAAAATTTCTTGTCCTGTTTTGTGTCGTGCATTAAATCGTCGTTACTTCACACTTTGTTTTGTGTGCTCTTCTGCTTTTTCAGAATGTACTTAGCCACTTAATTTTAATTACATACGTCATTGGGACATGTCTGACAGCGCTGCTAAAGATGTAGATTAAATGCATTCTTATTCTAAATAGCAGGACGTCTCTAGTCTTTTTCAAAGACCTACCTACGAATGCTGTGTTAAAGTTTCCGCCATTTTCATCCTGTAGTCACGGTAAACCAACGCGAGGCCCCGAGACTCAAATCGGGAGCTGCGTTCAAAGACAGTGTGTTCGGGCTCGGTTCAAACACCACAACTTTTTACCCAGTAAGATTTCTTACCTTCGTTAGTAAATGAAACTAGAATTGTTGAAAACATGGAGGTGAGATCTGCTCCCGCACAGACTCCAAAATTTAAATGCAAATTATTGAAAAAAAAGGTTTGATATAGACACGTGCAATATCATTACCAGTGTGGAATAAACAACGCAACTTTTTTGTACTCCCAGTTCTTATGGAATAGGAGCACTTGACAATGGGAACGAAGAAATGCTGTCTGTGGGTCTGTCCGTCCGAGATCAAAATGTGTTCCACTCGCCCCAGACAAAACTTCTGGGCCGATCCTTCTGAAAATTTGTAGGCATGTTCATTATGGGTCACCGATGATGCCCGATGTTTTATTTTACCGTTATAGTTGCAAAGCCAGACGACTGCAGGCGGAAATCTAAACAAATCTTAAATATAAATGTTAGCGAACCGCCCAGAGAACGTGGACAAACGAGTCACGAGACAAAACACAACGCGTTTCGACCTCTTAGGTCTTCGTCTGGTGATAAATAAACGAATAAAACAACGAAAATTCACTTAGCTTTGATCGCTTCAGATCGCTCAGGTAGGGTTCAGCGCAAGGAAGGCGTCATCGGGCATCATCGGTGACCCATAATGAACATGCCTACAAATTTTCAGAAGGATCGGCCCAGAAGTTTTGTCTGGGGCGAGTGGAACGCCTTCCTTGCGCTGAACCCTACCTGAGCGATCTGAAGCGATCAAAGCTAAGTGAATTTTCGTTGTTTTATTCGTTTATTTATCACCAGACGAAGACCTAAGAGGTCGAAACGCGTTGTGTTTTGTCTCGTGACTCGTTTGTCCACGTTCTCTGGGCGGTTCGCTAACATTTATTTAAGATTTACCGTTATAGCCGTTATTGTTTTTTCTTAACGTGATTGTCGAGTTTAATCAGTATGGCAGCGATCTTAGAACTAAACATGTAGAACTGGAAATACACAGATGTTTATCTGTATTATCTATACATACGATTTGAGTATTGGAGTGGACTGCATGCTGTATCGGAAAATGTGAGTGCTTTGATTTTTTCGGTTTTTTGTTTTTTGTTGTTGTTTTTTTTGTTTGTTTGTTTTTTAAATGTGTTTCCCCTCCTTCCCCCCCCCCCCCCCCCCCCCCCCCTCCACATGACAGTTGTAACAGCAGTCTAATCAGAGAAAGCAGAGGGAACTTTCTTCCACTCTCTCTGTGGTTAACCTGAGACCCGATGACCACTGTCAACAATGACGAGGTCATGGATGCACTGAAGTCTCACCATGAGTAAAACACCCTTCGCTCCCTTTCAAACCTGGATCCCAGTGTTGAGGCCGAGAGATACAGACGGCGGCCATGTTTGTCATGAAATCAGAGCAACACTGTCAGAGACGCATGCATGAACTTCAGTGGGTGAAAGTCCACCTCGGGAGTTCCAGACTCCTCGTTTAAAGTTAGTTTCAAAGGGAAGTGACTGCAGGCGGAAACTGAAAACAAAACAAAACTTGAAAGAAGAGTTACTGTTCCGCCGAACAAAACAGACAGCACAACGCGTTTCGACCTCTTTGGTCTTCTTCAGGGAAGACAAACAACATTCAAGACAATGAAAACGATAAACGAACAACAAGTTGTCTTCTCAAATTGGGCGCAAATCCATTTTGCGCCCAATATGAGGACCAATTTGAGGAAGTTTTAAATATCAATGTTAGCGCACCGCAAAAACAAAACAAAGAAAAAAAGAAAAAAAAAGTCGACAAACGAATCACATTACACTTGTTTTGTCTCGTAATTCGTTTGTCCACGATTTTTTGTTTCTTTGGTTGTTTTTTTTTTGCTGTTGTTTGTTTGTTTGTTTGTTTGTTTTTGGTGGTGTTGTTGTTGTTTTTTGGTGGTGCGCTAACATTGATATTTAAAATTTGTTTAAATTTCCACCTACAGTCGCCTCACTTTGCAACTAGATCCAATATGAGGAGATAAGTGATTGTGTGTGCGTGTGTGTTTGTGGCTTGAAGCTGCTTCCAGTTATCGGAAGGTTGACATTTTGTCACTTTCCCACAGCTGGTAGGCCTAATATAGTATGCATCCCTTATGATACAGTCCCCCCCCCCCCCTTGCCAGGTAGGTAAAACCTAACCCGCATCTGTTTGTCTAGTCTGTCAGTCTGTCAACAAGATGACCGCTGGACTGACCTAATACATTTTGACGCAGATTAGGACCAAAAAGAAATACAAACCTTTTTAGCCCACTTTCTTTAAATTTGCGGGATGAGGTCATTTTTGAACGTTTTCGTACATTTCTCAGGAAAGAATGCACCATTTCGATAGATTAAAAAAAAGGGTCCATTAGATTTTTTTTTCTTTTTTTTTCTTCATATCTACGAACTGAAAGAATTGATGCCGTTCCTGATCCAGTGAGCATGTGACTATTTGATATTGGCGGAGGTCCGTGCTCCCTGTGACCTTCTGTGAGCATGTGACTATTTGATATTGGCGGAGGTCCGTGCTCCCTGTGACCTTCTGTGAGCATGTGACTATTTGATATTGGCGGAGGTCCATGCTCCCTGTGACCTTCTGTGAGCATGTGACTATTGATATTGGCGGAGGTCCATGCTCCCTGTGACCTTCTATTGGCGGAGGTCCGTGCTCCCTGTGACCTTCTGTGAGCATGTGACTATTTGATATTGGCGGAGGTCCGTGCTCCCTGTGACTTTCTGTGAGCATGTGACTATTTGATATTGGCGGAGGTCCGTGCTCCCTGTGACCTTCTTGTCAATGAGGTTCGTGCTCCCTGTGATCTTCTTGTCAATGACTGGTTTGCTCTCAAATATAACAGCTAATGTCACATTCCATTCAAAACATGGATGTCGCTGGTGCAATTCCCAGCGGTGTCGGGGGTGGGGGTGGGGTGGGAGGGGAGAGGTTGGTGAAGTAAGGAGCTGGCTTTCCCCTCCTCCCACGCCCAAGGTCAACAGAAAAGCGGCCAACAGACTTGCTACTGGCTGACCGTTTCGCGCACGTATGATTGCACAAGACCATGTTCATACATAAAACTCCAGAATCCGTGTCAGCGTTCAGAGGATTATTAAGAGACCGAAAGTACCGGGGCTGAGGCCCAGCATGCCTCTGGGTACTTGGAGAGGTGATGGGCTCCGCCAAGTATTCCGCATTGCTGACTGAAAGTGCTATGATGGGCACTCACATGGCAGCAATGTGCTTGATTGTATGTCTGTCAAACGTCACAGGACCCTAAGATCGAACTGACACATATAAACCCTTCAGAGTTTGCAAATGATACAATTGAGAAAAAAAAGTCACCCCAGGAACTATCATTAAGGGAATTGTTAACAGCTAAGCATGGGAGTGTTAACAGCTAAGCATATGTACAGGTTACTTCATTTCAAACCTGTAACCTATTGTGACAATAAAAATAAAACACACCCAAAAACGAAAAAAAAAAATGCACAATGAACCCCTTCTCTGTCTTTAATACTCATCTCATCCAAACAAAAATCATCCCTTTTTGTGTGAGCGTGCTAAAAACATCCTTAACGAATTTGGAGGGGTATGTGATATGTATGACTGAACTTTATGGACAATAAACTGCCATCACAGGCCCAGTGTTGTCCATTCTTCACCCCCTAATCATCAGCCACACGAGGGGGGGAGCGTCAACACGAGCATTCATTCCCCAATTAGCCCTGCTTAAGCAGAAACTACTTAACTGGTTTTCATTGTTTATGTAGAAATATTGTTTGTGCATAAACTACTGAACTGGTTTAACTGGCTATACAGAAACTACTGAACTGGTTTTAACTGGCTATACAGAAACTACTGAACTGGTTTTAACTGGCTATACAGAAACTACTGAACTGGTTTCACCGGTTATGCACTGGAACTGGTATCAACTGGTTATGCACTGAACTGGTATCAACTGGTTATGCACTGAACTGGTTTCAACTGGTTATGCACTGAACTGGTATCAACTGGTTATGCACTGAACTGGTTTCAACTGGTTATGCACTGAACGGGTATCAACAGGTTATGCACTGAAAATGGTTTCAACTGGTTATGCACTGAACTGGTATCAACTGGTTATGTACTGAACTGGTATCAACTGGTTATGTACTGAACTGGTTTTAACTGCTATACAGAAACTACTCAACTGTACTGGCTATACAGAAACTACTCAACTGGTACTGGCTATACAGAAACTACTCAACTGGTACTGGCTATACAGAAACCAGGGCTAAAATCCTCCTCGGATCCGAGAAATTCCTCGGGAAGCCAAAAAATTCCTCGGGAAAAAAAATCGATTTCCTCGGGCAAAGAAACCCGATCTAAAACGCCCCAAACGCGTCCGCATTCGCATATGGTTCTGATTCGTATTCGGTTCAAAGTCGCAAACAGCCATTTCGCACCGGTAGCTTAGGCGCCTAATCTATCAAGATGGCGACTGTGAGAATCATCGAACGTGGAGAGAAGTTTGACGAAAGCGGGATCAAAAACAAATGGAGTGGGAAGTGGACTTTAAAGTCCGTGAAAGTGAGGTCAGATCCCGATGAATTCGAGCGGATCGGTCAACATATTCGAAAGGTTGACGTTGCCAGGCAGTGCAAGATGTGTACTGTGCACCACAGACATCGTCTACACTTTCCGCGGGATCGTCGCACTGAAAGAGCATCTTGTCACAAAAGACACCGCGATCGCTGTGCTGCTGTGCAAGGCACTTCTGGACTTCCAGGTAAGATTTGCAATCTTGTATATAATTTGGAAATCATGGAAAAGATCATACGAAATTCAAGGGACATAACATTAACAAACGGAATAAAGAGCATACTATCGGAATTAGATTCTTTCCTTTTTCCCGGATCTCCCTTGAATTTTGTATGATGTTCTCCGTGATTACACTTGTATTTACTTTGATTTGTCAAGATTTTTGTTTGTTTGTTTGTTGTTGGAAAGGGAAGGGGGGGGGGGGGGGGGGGGGGGGGTGGGGGGGGGGGGGGGGGGGGGTCACCTGATACTGCTACTGTACTGTACAGGTTACTGTGAATTGAAGATTGTTGATGATTGCCATGATTTTACTTAGTTTAGTGGCTCAATAGATCTATTACTTTAGTCATTGGAACCATTCAGTGTTTATCAGTTATCAGGCCAAACTAATACTTGCAATTTTCACACAGATACTGTTGGGACAAATCCAAGGCTATGTGATTACAGTGAAGTGATTCTGTGTGATCAACCCCCCCCCCCCTCTCTCTCTCTCTCTCTCTCTCTCTCAATCCCTCCTGTCTTTTAGATCCACTGTCTTTCTCTTCTTAATCCTCACACACACACACACACACACACACACACACACACACACACACACACACACACACACACACTTCAGGTATTCATGCAGATAGCCCTCCCCTGCTGAAAGAGGGATACTGAGTTGACAAGTCAAAGTCCACATCCATTCTGGACCAGGTCAAACAGGGGTGAAGGAGCCTAGTTTTGATTACATCATTGCCGTGCATCAGACCTGGAGGCAGAAATGTATAAATCGCTTATAACATACCATTCTTTCTCCAAGGCTTGTACTCTTCTCTGTTTATGTAGATTTTAGCCTCCTGCCACCCCTCCCTCCTCCCCACAACACCTCTTGCCAGTTCTGACCTACCTATCTGCCAGTCTGTCTGTCTTCTTCTTCCCTCCCTCCCTCCTTAACACACACAGGACATGTATACATGTGCTCAGGCAGACAGACAACACAGAGGGTGGTGGGTGGAATGGAGAGAGATCTATATCTCACAACACTCTGGGTCTTACCACCTCAACCACCTCCAGAAAAGAGAGGAGGGTGAAGGGGGGTGGGGGAACCCCATCCCTGCTGGTTATAGTCTTCCACTGACATTCTTTAGTGGTCTCTATCTTTGTATATCAGTCTCCTGTCCCCTTCCCCCATTCTAGACACTATTATGCAATCCTTGCATACACTGTAGCATTGGAAGTAGGTCAAGGTCAAAACTGGTCAATGGGTGAGTGGCTTTGGTTCAGTCACAGTGCCAATGATAGTGAACAGTAAACAGTCAGTGCCATGTAGTATCCATGGATTGCAGCTCTTGTTAGCTCCAGAATACTGGAAAACACTTTTTATTGTTTTCTTTGTTATTCTTCTCCATATCCATAACGCCTGGAAGCTGAAGATTGTGTTGCCCAAGGAGTACAAGTTCATTCATAATCACTATCAAAACGGGTCCAAAGGTGCAGTTAGTACTAGGTCACAAAAGTACACTTTTTTGTCTTGGAATACTATAATTTGCAATATTGAATACTATTTTTTATATTCTGAGGTAGACAGGTCTGCAATTATATTTTGCAGGACAATCTCTTTCCGAAGAAGCTGCATACGGAGCCCTCCGATGTTTGCCAAAGAGCCAGTGGATCCCTCGCTTACTCGAACAATCCCGCTTGTGCCTCTTGAAGACAGGGCACAGAATGCCGAAGCCATGGTGAGTAGTAACTATAAAGCTTGGCTTTCAATATTAATTGAAGTATGTTTTGATCGCACAACACTTCTGTGTTTTAGTCTTCCTCTTGGTATGTTTGAATGACTGAAAGGGCCTGTTCTTTGAATGTGATGCTACAAAACAGTGATCCCAACAATTTATGTTGCATGTAATTTTGCTGTTATATCTAGAACAAATCCATTTTTAGGGTGTGTTTGTTTGTTTTTTACTTTAAGTTAACCCTTAAAGCTGTCAAAGTCAAAGTGGTTTATGTCAGAAATATTTTGAAGGTATAATTATATGTTCAAATCCAAACACTGCAATCACGTACACATTTTAAACACACTGTTTGTTATTCTGTTCACACGCTCATCAGTTTCGTGCAGAAAATAACCTGCGCCTAGCTGCTGTGCCAAAGCTGGTGGATCTGACTAAAGCCCTGGCGCATGATGTGAAAGCTCTCGACAACATGGCAGCCTCCAATACAACAGCATCATATAAACTTAAGTTTGGAGTTGCTTCTTTTTTCCAAGAAGAGCTCCTTGCAGAATTAAGATCATCTTATTTTTCTCTGAACATGTGACGAAGCAATGAATTCGAACTATGAGAAAGTTGTGACAGTGCTTGTTAGCCATTATTCTGAGAGCCAAGAGAAAGTCGTCATTAATCATCTGACCTCCTTTTCTTTAAAAAAGGTCACAAGTAAGAAACTCTTGAAAAGTTGGAGAAGTCTTTACTGAGAAGGATTTGCCATGGTCCAATTGCTTTCTGTCATGATGGATTCCTGCGCAGTGATGAGAGGAAAAAGGGCAGGGTTGGAGACTCTGATCCGGTCAGTAAAGCCCCCATCTCTTAGATGAGATGGGGGACACGTGCCATCATGCACACATTGCTGCAAAGGCCTTTTGCTCTCCCTTCGGAAAGTACATTGAACAACTGATGACAGATCTGCACACTGACAGCAGATGGTCTCCATATCCCCGCAGCCTTCTTGCAGATATTTGTTTGGCTCTTGGGATCACACCTACCTCGCCGAAGGGCTATGTTCCACACCGCTGGCTGTCGCTTACTGAAGTAGTGGCAGACACGTTGAGGCTGTATGATGCTCTGCTGGTATTTTACTTCTCCTTTCTTGATGAAAGTGATTGAAAAGCTGTACAAAGTTTACATTGAGCAAGTGTTCGCGAGAAGAAATGTAAGTGAGAAAACGAAAAGCTGCTATCAAGAAAATTCAGAAGGAGGCCAAAGTCGGCCTTAAATCTGCCACCAATGATGGCCGAAAGAGAAAGAACGGATAACAGAGAAACTGTTCATTCATCGGGACAATACATTGCTCCAGCGAATCTGTACATCAATGTACTCTCTACTCTTTTCAAATACATCAAAGTGTTTCAAAGACAGGAACCCATGATGCACGAACTGCACTCAAACAGGAGGAGCTGCTGAAAGAGTTCTTGGGTACTTTGTGCGGCCAGAGCTTCTTGCAGGGGCCAGTGAAGTTGAAGAAACTTGACCTGGATGACAAGAAGCCATCTTACCCCCAAGTCTCAATTTTTCCTTGGGACATATGTTCTCAAAGATTTGGCCCGCAGAACAGCTGATGACAGCATCAAGAAAAATCTCCTGATGCTTGCTAGGGAAGGGTTTGTTTCCTTGTGGCAAAGTGCTGATTGAGAAAATGCCTCTGAACAACAAAGTGTTGCGGTGCTTTGCATGTGTCGACCCACAAACAAGGGGAACAACCACAGGCCAAAAGAACTTGGAAAACTGTCTACTCTTCTCCCACGGGTCTCACAGATCAGGAAGAAGATGAGTTTCAGCGGGAAGTAAGAAGCTTCCAAAGTGATCGTTCAATTCCAGTGATAGGAAAGGATGAAAGAGTGGATAAATGGTGGACAGGATTGGACAATGAAAAGTACCCTGTGCTGAAACGAGCTGTCAAAGGAGCATTAAGTTGCTTTCCACGGCCCGATTGTGGAATCATCATTCAGTGTCATGGGAGAGGTCATCGATACATCATCAACAAACATGGACATCGAAACATATTCAGCCATCCAGACTGTGAAAATGAGCCTTAAAGCAAGTGGGAAATCAGCTGTGCAATACTTCAAGAAACAGGATTTCTTGAAGGAACCTGTGCCTCGGCGGCTTGTCCAGAATATGATGACTGCTGCAAGGAAGGACAAGAGAGGAGGAGCGAAACAACAGCTCAAAGGTCAAAAGGCAACGTCCCTTGGTGTCTCAGCTAAAAAACTGACAACAAAAAGGAAGGCTATTGATGATATCATCAACAGCACAGGACCCAAGAAAGCTACAGCTCTCCAAACTTGGATGCTGCATGCGTGGAGTCAAACACTGAAAATAACAGTTGTCTCATCAAAAAAGCAGACAGGACAAAAGGCCAGAAGCACTGTCACTACCACTGATACACGCCTCAAAGTCAAAGAAAGCTTCAGAACCCCCAACCATAGATGTCATGCAGAAAAAGAATCCACGTTCGCAGTCAAGCAGTGCCTTGAACAAAAGACTCGCCATGAAAAGAAAGGCATTGATCCCCACCCGTAGTTCAGTGCAGGACCTACAGACTTGGATCGATTTTTAACACTTGAAGCTGAACATAGGGAGAATCGGTCTTCAAGCAATGTGCCTTCTGCAGTCAGCATCCGTACTACAGAAGTAATTGAAATTGAAATGCCTTCATCACAAAGAAGAAGAAGCAGAGCACCCTGTCATGCTTCTTCCGACCCCATCCTAAAGATTAAATGGCAGCTTTCCCCTGCAGACAAGGGAAGGGAAAGAATATTTCTGCAGCTTGGCTGTGCTTGTCGTAGAGGCGACAGAACCAGCCCCTCTCAGATTGCTTAGTTCCACATTCCAAACGTGAGTTTTGAATTTTGATAACTGTGTCTCCACCAATAACCATTTTGTTTTGTCTTGATAACCTGTTGGTCTTTTTTTTGCTCTTTCACATGAAATGTGTTGATATAAATATCATTTTAGATTTAGATGTTTAAGACCTTTGTCTTGTCTTTGACAGTGGATTGAATATCTGTATGGATGTACCTTTTCTGCATTAAATCTTGCACTTTTTCTGTGCAATTTTTTTCCCAAAAATAGGCTCAGAATGAGCCAGAGTGCACAGATTTTGTTCTAGATTTTCAAAATTTTCTGGGGGGCATGCCCCAGACCCCCCTAGCAGGGCGTGCCTGCTTCGCAGGCACGCATTCGTGGCTTCGCCACTTCAGAAATTTTCCTCTGATTTTTGGATAGACCATTTTAAGCCCTGAGAAACTACTGAACTGGTTTTCAACCGGTTATGCACAGAACTGCATGGTTTCAACTGGTTATGCACTGAACTGGTTTCAACTGTGTATGTACTGAACTGGTATCAACTGGTTATGTACTGAACTGGTATCAACTGGTTATGTACTGAACTGGTATCAACTGGTTATGCACTGAACTGTTTCAACTGGTTATGCATGAACTGTTTCAACTGGTTATGTACTGAACTGGTATCAACTGGTTATGTACTGAACTGGTTATGCAGAAACTACTGAACTGGTTTTAACTGGCTATACAGAAACTACTCAACTGGTACTGCGTATACAGAAACTACTCAACTGGTACTGGCTATACAGAAACTACTCAACTGGTTTTCACCGGTTATGCACAGAACTGGTTTCAACTGTTATGTACTGAACTGGTATCACAACTGGTTATGCACTGAACTGGTTTCAAGTGGTTATGCACTGAACTGGTATCAACTGGTTATGCACTGAACTGGTTTCAACTGGTTATGTACTGAACTGGTATCACTGGTTATGCACTGAACTGGTTTCAAGTGGTTATGCACTGAACTGGTTTCAACTGGTTATGCACTGAACTGGTTTCAACTGGTTATGTACTGAACTGGTATCAACTGGTTATGCAACTGAACTGGTTTCAAGTGGTTATGCACTGAACTGGTTTCAACTGGTTATGCACTGAAACGGGTATCAACAGGTTATGTACTGAACT
>CM031626.1:48640147-48652647 GCA_018398815.1 Conus ventricosus
AAAATTAGAAAATAACAAGGTGAACGGAAAACTGAGGGTTAGGGGAGTGAAGAATGTGTGTGTGCGTGTGGGGGGGGGGGGGGGGGGGGGGGGGCGCGGGGGGAGGGGGGAGGTGGATACATCATCAAAATCAAAACATAATCATCCATCAACAGATTAACAGCGGAACAAAATAGTTCAATAAATAAATCAAGCCATAATTTTGGTTCAATAACTCTTTTTTCTTATCAATCTTTATGACGAAAAATGACAACCAGAAAAGTTTACAACATATATACATACCAATATGCCATGGATCTGCACAAGACAAGAGCCCCGCCCCCGCCCCGCCCCGCCCCGCCCCGCCCCGCCCCCAAAAGCAGAATCAAGTTATAGGTAATATATATGGCAATGTCCTCGACAAAGTATGTGGATTGCTCTCATTCTGCTTCCAAGCAGCCTTGTGTGAAATATGTTCATGTGAAGAACATAATCATAAAGACGCACGCATCCAAGCGCAAGCGCAAGCGCGCGCACACACACACACACACACACACACACACACACACACACACACACACACCACGCGCGCGCGCGCGCGCGCGCGCACACACACACACACGCCATTGCACCAGTGTACAACATGTATGACCTCTTCGTCCCGAGTGCTGTAGAAAACATGCACGTGCAGCACGTTGCTGATAACGAGTGTTGCTCGTCGTCACCTTGTCAGGAACGTGTGGTAAGTCTAATGAGTTCTATCGCGTAACAGGTGGCGCTTGCAGCTTGCTAGCTACCTGGGCCACCTTTTGTCTCTCGTCGTCTGTAGTAGGCCTACCATCGATGCCGTTTTCTGCACTGTCGCCGCTTGTAGTTTTTGCCTCATGGGCATGTGGTTCAGCTTCGCTCTGTATTCCGCGTTATCTCTTTGAACGGGAAATCATGTGAACAGCGGACTGTTTTTTCTTCCTCTTAGAGCATGTACACTGACAGATTCAAGTTCTTCGTGGACAAACTGGTGTGCTGAGTGACGTTAGTGACTGTCACCCAAGTCGGACAGACCAAATTTAAATGACCACACTTTCTGCAGTGACAGAAAACAAACTATATCCTGGTGTTAGTGTGAATTCGAAGACTGCCAGTTTCAAATGCGTCTAGGAATGAGAGAGAGAGAGAGAGAGAGAGAGAGAGAGAGAGAGAGGTAAGCTTTAGAGAGAAAAAACCGTTCTAAAATGGACACCAGACTTGGTCAATGACCATCTGTCAATCAGTGTCAATCTTTTGGCTTGGATGCGGAAAAAACAGATGAACACCAAGAGAGAGAGAGAGAGAGAGAGAGAGAGAGAGAGTCCCTACATCAGTGAAAAAGCTTTTTTTTCCTATCCTGTTAAATGTGCCCCCTCTTAGCGGCGAAAGTAGATACGGCCAAAGTATGTGCGGCGAAAATATAAGCGCGAAAGTAGAGACGGCGAAATTGTAGGCAGCGAAAATAGAGACGGCGAAAGTATAGGCAGTGAAAGTAGAAACGGCAACAGTACAGGCGGCGAAAGTAGAAACGGCGAAAGTTTAGGCGGCGAAAGTATACCCGGCGAAAATATGGGCGGCGAAAGTAGAAACGGTGAAAGAATAGGCAGCGAAAGTAAAGATGGCGGAAGCATTTGCGGCAAAATATGGGCTGCGAAAGTTGACAACAGCGCTGACCACACGTACTTCCCCCTGGTGAAGAAACATGTGGGGATCGAGTGAAGCTCTCCAAACGGACAACCAGATATTTTTCTGTCCCCCCCGCTGGTGTCTGTTTCCGTTTCCGTTTTTGAACAGGTTTGATTTGTAGTGATTTTTGACATGATATTCCACAAAGCCTCTTTCATACTTCCGTTTTGGAAACAGAATCATCAGTCCTGGATTTATGACAACTGGTACAAACTTTATATGGTGTTACCCTCCTATACAGCCATATGTAGAAGAAACTCCAGTTTCAAACAGGGTTCCCCCCCCCCCCCCCCGCCCCCTTGTTATTTAACACTGCTCAAAACAGTACATAACACACTCGGTCACCATACAGCACCAAACCTACGCATGCGGAACTGCCTCACGCAGGTCAAATAACCCAAGGCAGCGAGGCAGAATTGATGGTAATGGGTGACGCAGGACATTGACCTTGACGTCATACAATGCCCATCCCCCCTCCCTACCCCCACACATACACACCACCACCATCGTCCTTACTCATTGTCACGGACAAAAAAATGAAACAACCTAACTTGGGGGAAACAACCTAACTTGGGGAGTCGCCAGCCAATTTGTTCGGACCTAAGTCCAAACTCAAACATTCTAGGCGTCAGAAAGACGGGCCCATAGGTCGGGTCCGGCCAATTAAGCTTAGTGGAGAGGTTTCACCGAGACGGTCCGACCCACCCAGACTGACTAAGCGGCTTTGACCGACGCCTCGATGTCTGCCCAGACGGACCTCAGTACCTGGGCCAGCCTTATCCGGCCAATTTGTGGAACCAACGTCATTGTTAGTCGGACGTCGCAGGAAAGGGAGAGGGAGAAGGTAGTGGTGTGGTGGGGGTGAAATCTAGCTAATCAATTAAATGACCAATTGACCACCACAGAGAGTAAGGCGTGTAGACGGGACTGTCATGATTTGAACGTCCAATGGAATTAGAGGGAGACAACTTCGGGATCAAGGGTAAAAATACTGACCAATGGTACTGGCCCTTGGACACGGGGTTAGAGCATAAAGGAATATGTGTGAGTGAGAGAGGAGGAGAAAAAGACGAACAGACGAGAGAGAGGGGGAGAAGTCTGGGGGAGTAGGCTCTCGCCTACAGGAAGGCAGGGAGATGAGAACGAACAGAGACAGAGAGATGAGGAGGTTTTAGGTGTAGTCTCTGCACGAGGGAAAAGGCAGAGAGATGAAGAGGAGAGGAGAACGAGGGGAAGAACGAACAGAGAGAGAGGGAGGGAGAGGTTCTGAGTGGGGCTCGCGGGGAGAAGGGGGAGAAAGAAAAATGAGGGGGGAGAAAGAACCAAATTTAGAATTAGCATGAGATAGTTTTGCAGGGAAGGACTGAGGAAATGTGGAAGAAAGAGAAGTTGCTAATTTTTGAAAAGAAAGAAAGGAAAAAAGAAAAGAAAACAACCAGTCCATTGATAAAGCAAATAGAAGAGAGAGAGAGAGGGGAGTGCAAGCTTAAAGCAGGAAAAAGAAAGGAAACAATCGATGTTGAGTCCCCGTTCTACCCTAACCGGGTTCGACCCAAAAGCAGCGTCATTCGCCAAGCAACACAGACCAACCCAAAGTCCACCTGACCCGGCCACAGCCAAAACCCGGCCCGGGAGTTGTTCGTGTTTGAAAGTGACGGAAAAAAAAAAGAAAAGAAAAGAAAAAAACAGGGGTCGGAATATTTAAATCACCTGGCCAGGTAAAGTAGAAATTCTGTTTATAAACCCGGGATAGTTAATGATGTTTAAGATAAATGATTTTGTGAAGTTCAAGAAAGAGAGAATTTAAATTTTTGTTTGATTCTAGATTCTTGATGTACTTTCCTAGATCATGTATAGTAAAGTGTATAGACTTTAACTAGTGGTTGATGTGACGAATGCTGATTACATATGAATGAGATGTAAGCAAGCTGTGAGTGTGTTATGGGCTGGCGCTAGTCCCTTCCTCCACTGACATTACCCACCGAGGTTGACAATTTATTGCGAGCTGCCAGGATATTCTGGCCCATTTGTCTAATTGTTCACTTCTCAGGAGGAAGCTGGTGGATTCAAGTATTGTAATCCTAAGACAAGGAGGTTGTCTTACTGTATAGATCCCAAGATAGTTAAATACTAGAAACTTGTCATTTGGCTTCCAAGATAGTTCATAGTAGGCTGGCATTTCAGCCCCAGAGTAACTCATTTCGCATCAGATTACCTTATAATTCGCTCTCATAGTTGGGTCATTGCGCTGGGCGTCTGTAATACTAACTACCGTTGTCCCAAGCTAATATTATCATTCATAGGATTGAGTGCTATTACGTCCACTCGTGGTCGGGAACTCACCATTGGCTGTCGTAAGTAATAAAATCTTGGTCCAAAAAAAAAAAAGAGAGATATAAATGGCGGAAGAAAAAGAACACCCATATTGAAACAACAATCTTAGAGTGAGTGGATGACGGAAAAGGAGTTCCATATGAATTGAAAGAGCTAGTTATGAAGAACAGATTTTGTCAGGTTGCGGCCCTGAGTTAACCATACATTTGAAAGAGAGACAGCCAGAACAGCAGGAGCGTTTGTTGAAGTTCGCAGAGGTGTATAGGAGGCACTTGGCACGAAGGTGCAGGAGAAACAGTGCTAGGCACAGTGAGAAGAGTGCAAGAGACCGGGGAGTTTTTCTGCAAAGTCTGCAAACACAGTGGTGGGGGTCAAAGGAAGTGCAAAAGGTACATTAGTGTTTCATTTGTCACAGAAGGGACATTGCTAGGGATTGGTCGCATGAGGTTCCAGAAGCGCAGCACCTGCAAGAGTGATAAGGTCGTCAAGGGAAACGACGCTGCAGTGGAACCAAAAGGGATTCAGTCTGCAGAGGGTGGAGTGCAGCCTTGGCTCAGCACTGGAACAGCAGTCAGTGTCAGGAATAGAGGGCACCAGGCTAGATGGTTCGATACCAGTGGAAGAAGGGTGGATTTGCCAGCAGAGTGAAAGTGTTACGAGACATCTGGTTGTCCATGCGGGTAGTACGAACAACGCTGGTCGAAAAGGGGATTTGACAGGGCAAATTCAGACCTGTACTCTTAATCGCGATTGCACTTGAGGGAGTTTTCCAGTTGCTACGATAGAATACGTACCTTACATCTCAGTGCGATTGTCTGCGTTGGTGATGGAGAAACCCCTTCACAAACGATTTGATCATTGGAAATATTCCAGGGCAAGGGATCCCAGGGGATCCTGAGTTGTTGACGGCTTACAAGGGCAGCAGTTCAGACACGGAGCAAGAAGGAGGAAAAGGTTGTTAAACCGTTAGTTTTGTTCCAAGGGAAGGAAGTCGGGTATAATGGGTCGCCTGATGAGTTTAGGCAGCGCAGGAACAAGACCCTTCGCTCGTGAAGTCTTGGGAGTTGGCAAGGAGGTGGAGGAGAAACAGAGGTTAGAGAGGTGAGACAGAATTCTGTGAAAGGCGGCTTTGTACCGAGTGTTCCCCAAGGGGAAGACATAAGGTACCACTCAGTTAAGTACCCAGCAGGTTATCGTGAACACTGTCCCTGTCAGTGGGTCACAGTCGCTCATGGCCGTCAACCCTCGGCACCCGCAAAACGCGCTGACCGAATCTTTGATGACTTTCATTGGCCAGAGCAATGGCAAGACATCAAGCGTATCTGCATGTCATGTGACGTGTGTCCAAAGGTCAGCCACAAGAGGGTGAAGAGGAAGAGGCGCCTCTAAAACAGCCTCCTTTAATTGACACACCATGCAGAGGGTGCTGTTGACCTGATTGGCCCAATCGCGCCGTGTTCCAAGGTGGCACAGGTATGGGTTGACACCTTGTGGACTACGCGACCAGATACCCCATAAGCGGTTGCATTGAGAAAGGCGTACATACGCAACAGTCGCTGAAGGGCCTTGGTAGACATCTTTTCCTCGCGTGGGAGTGGGCACACAAATTCTCAGTGACAGGGGTCACAGTTTCACCTCAGGGTGATAGAAGGGGTCAAAACCATGCTGCTTAGGAATCAACACCAGCTGCTCACAACCCCATACCACCACAATGCAATGCTTGGTGGAAAGATTCAACGGTGTGCTGAAGGGCATCTTAAGAGCTCTGTGAGGACAGGCCAGCAGATTGGGGACCGCTACCTTCCACGGCATCAGTTCGCCTACAGGGAACCCCTCAGGAACGCACAGGCGTTTCGCCATTTTGAGCTCTGGTATGGGCGGACAGTTCGGGGACCGGTGATGCATTCTCAAAGATCTGTGGTCCGGAGAACAGAGTCCAGAATACCGAAGAAGTCCAAACCACATATCATATGTGGTGAACTACGCAATAAGGCTCGAGGAGACATGTCAGTCGCAAGGGAGATTGGCAGATGCATAGGGTCCGTCCAGAAGAAGCAGTATTACAGGAATGTGAGGAAGCAATTTTCCCTCAAGGTGGGAGATCAAGTCCCTGTTACTGGCTTCCCACGGATCACAACAAGCTGCTGATGCATTGGAAGTGACCAATCACCATCACGTAAAAGGTTAGATTCAGGACATACCGAATCGATGTGGAATGGGAAATCCAAACTTTTCCATGCAAATCAACTCCGGCAAATATTCCAGCGTGAGAGTCATCACATAGGGCGCAGCAGCAATCATTGAATGGAGGTGAAGGAGATCCCATCAGAAGAAGGAGAGATTTTGTTGCCTGAGTTTCCAGGGGAAGAGTCAAACTGGGATGTGTCATCTGTATGAAGGCTAGACGAGTAGGATTCCTAGGTTATGTTGTCGGAGGCGACACAAAGCCAGCCGGAAAGAGGAAAAGGTGAGAAGATGAGAATTGCAGAGAGACCAAGACCAAAAACAGAAGTCAGGAGTCTGCTAGGTTTTATTGGTCTATAGGGATTTTGTCCCACATTGACTGCAATCACGAGTCATCTCATGATTTGGTCAAAGGCAGGGAAGCCGGCAGTGGTCGAATGGTCAACGCTGCAGAGCAAGCACTGCAGACGGTGTTGGACAAGAGAACATAGGTTTCCCGCCCCTTCTTTGAAGCTAACCAGATATGTCCAAACCATTTTTGTTGCGTCAGATCCTCAGGTGTTGGGAAAGTCAGTATTTGTTGCAGGAGCATGAAAGAGGTCGATTTCCAGTAGTATGCTAGCAGGAATTGACACAAAGTGTGAAGAAGGGTACCAACGGTGGAGAAGGAGTGTTTAGCTGTGCGTGTGGTGGCCGTGCAGAAATTCCACAAATACTTGTATGGAAAGAGTCGTGATCGACGATCAACAACCACATCAAATTCTGCAGGCGGCACAGCTGCAAAACAGCAGGGTGTCTGCGTTGGCACTGGCAACTGCAGCCCTACAGTATCGAGTGCAGTACATTCCCGGTCGACAGAATGTCGGAGCTGACTGATTTAAGTCGTGTAGTCTACAGCTCAACTCAGAGGAAGTCAGTCATAACCATGTGCTTGTTTAATAATGTGTTGATTCCCAGTATGTTGATTGGATATGGGTCATTCCCAGTTGGCAATGTTCATATTTTTTTTTGTGTGAAGACTGTTCATATTTTCTTTGTGAGACGTGTTCAGGTGGATGTATTATGCTTGAGCATACAGTCGCTTGTGTAGTGATGCATTATTTGCAATAAGTGAGGATGGAGATTCCTCAGTGAAGTTCCATGGATCCGCGATCATCATTATAATGTGCTTTTCTTAAGAATTGTGAAAAGGAGAGATGCACAATCCGCATAGGGAATTGCATAAGTGCGCACAGAAGGTTCGTTATAGAATGAGTTTGAAATAACGCAAAGAGCGCACGTCAATGAATAACCATTGGAGTGGTAGTCACTAAATTGATATATTTTATAACTTATAAACCGTTGGTTGTAAAGTATTTTGTTCCAATCTTGCGCTGTAGCTGTGGTCAGCAAATTCGTTGTTGACCTTTTTGGTACGGTGTTTTGAGACAATGCGAGCATGGTCTTTTTGCAAGGGAGGAAATTTCCACGGACAAAAAAATGAAACAACCTAACTTGGGGAAACAACACTAACTTGGAGTCGCCAGCCAAATTTGTTCGGGGACCTAAGTCCAAACTCAAACATTCTAGCGTCCAGAAAGACGTGCCCAAAGGTCCGGGTCCCGGCCAATTAAGCTTAGTGGAGAGGTTTCACCGAGACGTCCGACCCACCCAGACTGCTAAGCGCTTTGACCGACGCCCTCGATGTCTGCCCCGACGGACCTCAGTACCTGGGCCAGCCTTATATCCGCCAATTTGTGGAACGCAACGTCATTGTTAGTCCGGACGTCGCCAGGAAAGGAGAGGGCAAGGTATGTGTGGTGGGGTGAAATCTATCTAGATCAATTAAAATACCAATTGACCCACCACAAGAGATAAGGGCGTGTAAGACGGAACGTCAATATTTGAACGTCCAATGGAATTAGAGGGAGACAACTTCGGATCAAGGGTAAAAAAACTGACCAATGGTACTGGCCATGACAACGGGTTAGAGCATAAAGGAATATGTGTGAGTGATAGAAGGAGGAGAAAAAAGACGAAAACAGACAGAGGAGAGCGGGGGAGAAAGTCTGGGGGAGTATGCATCTCGCCTACAGGAAAGGCAGGGAATGAGAACGACCAGAGACAGAGAGAGGAGGAGGTTTTAGGTGTAGTCCACTGCACGATGGAAACAGCAGAGAGATGAAAAGGAGAGGAGAACGCGGGGAAGAACGAACAGAGAGCGAGCGGGAGAGAGAGGTTCAGAGTGGAGCCTCTGCAGAGGAGAGACGGGCAGAGAGAGAGAAAAGATGAGGGGAGGAGAGAAGAGAAACCAATTGAGAGATTAGCATAGACAGTCCTCAGAGAAGGACTGAGGAGAGATGAGGAGAGAAAGAGTGAGTTGCTAATTTTATGAAGAAGAAAAGAAAGCAAGAAAAAGAAAAGAAAAGCAACCAGGTCCATTTGATAAGAGCAGACTAGAAGAGAGAGAGAGAGAGAGAGTGCAATGCTTAATGCGGAAAAAGAAAGGAGAACAGATCGATTTTGATAGTCACGGTACTACCCAAACACCGGGGGTTCGACCTCAACCGTGCAGCGTCACTTCGCCAAGCAGACCACACGACACAACGCCAACCAGTTCCCCCCTCACACCTGAACCCGGCGCCATCAGACCAACACCCGTGCCGGCAGTTTGTGTCTGAATTTGTGAAAAGTGACAGTGAAAAGAAAAAGAAAAGAAACAAGAAAAGACAGTGATTCGTGAATAGTTTAAGATCAACCTGCCAGGTAAAGTAGAAATCTGTTTATATTTACCCGGGTTAGTTAATGATGTTTAGATAAATGATTTGGTGAAGTTCAAGAAAGAGAGAATTGTTTTATTTTGGTTTGATCATATATGCATTGATTTCTTTCTATGATCATTTGTTAGTAAAGTTTATACGACTTTACTAGTGTTTGATGTGGACGAATGCATGAATATATGAATGAGATTGGTAAGCAAGCTGAGAGTGAGATTGTCTGTGCGCTAGTCCTTCTCACTGACATTACACGAGAGGTTGACACCATCCCCTCCACACCACTTTCCTCTAAATACCCTTCAGCATCTCACCGCCGCTCTTCTTGTAATGAGCGACATTCAGTTTAAACCCGTTCATCTCCCTTACCCATTCCGCCCCCCCTCCCCCCCCCCCCCCCCCCCCCCACACACACACACCTCCCCCAACCACTTCCCTCCCCACTATGTGACGGGAAGTCATCCAGCCTGCAGGATTTGGGGGAGGGGCCTATCTACCACTACAAAGCCGTACCAGCAGAACGACACCTCGCTAAGATGGACCCCATAAATGCCAGTTTTTTCTTCTAATTGTTTATCCTATCTATTGAGATATTTATGTACTTATTCATTCAATTAATATATCTTGTGATTGATCATTGATGCATTTATTTATATCGTTACTATCACTTTAATTTTCATTCATTTATTTTTATTTTTATTTATTTATTATTTAATTTTATGTTGGGGATGGGTGGGAGGGGAGGGCAAGACAGGCGATTTTCAACACGCAACGCCAGAGTGTTCGATCTTGGCACTCAAACCGTGAGCTCCCCCCATCCCCCAATCCCCCCCCCCCCCCCCCCCCAGACAATCGACCCCCCTCCCTTCTCCCTGCCCCCCGCCCCGCCAGGTGTCGCAGGGGGCGCCTACCCTTCTCTCCCTCGCCACCCCCCCCACCCCTCCCCCACCCCCTCTCGTTATCAGTGAGAGAAGCTTGCCAGAACAGCTACACCACAGGGCAGATCCTTCGTTTGTGCCAAGAGAACCCAAACAGCATACGCTTCTCACGTGCCAGGGGAAGTCCGATCGCGGGCTGTGTATGTTGAGGGCGAAAGGGAGGCTGGATGGATGGGGGGGGGGGGGGGGGGGGGGGGGGGGGGGGGGGGATGGAGGTTGGGATGGGGGCAGGGCAGGGGAGGGGGGGGGGGCGAGGAGGTAGAGAGGGAGTGGAGGGGGGGGGGAAGGGGGAGAAGGAAGGGTAATAAAAATAGTGCTAACGAGTTCCCATCCCGTGGAATGCTGGGCGGAGAGTTGTGTCATTAGTCTTAAGCCCCTTTTGACATAATCCGCTTTTGGCCCCTGAGCGCTCCATGTCTGAGGCTGCAAGCAGAATGGGACAGAGCTGGCTGCTTCCAGACCCTCCTTCCCTCCACTCATCCCACCCCCCTCACCCCCACCCTCCTACCTTTCCACGTTCCCTCCATCTCCCTCGTTTTCAATCTTCTTCCTGTGTGTGTGTGTGTGTGTGTGTGGTGTGTGTGTGTGTGTGTGTGTGTGTGCTTTCTGTTCAAACATGGCCTCCTCCGATGAGCTCTTGAAAAGGCATCTGGAGCTGCGAATGTGATTTCAATTAACGTTTGTATGGCCCCCGTCACTACACCATAGTAATGTTGTGGGTTGACGCCATTATGTTTACTTCATGAACATATCATTATACTGCGATTTCATTCTTTTATATTGACCTTGCCACTACATGATTATACAGTTGTCTTCTTTGTGTTTCTTTTGGTTGTATCTTTATTTCATCAATACGCTCTTGTAATGTCGGCATTATGTACTTTTATCTTCGCTTTACCTCAGCACTGTTCTCATAATTTTTTGTGTTTTTATATATCTTGACATCACATTTTCACACAGCTTCAGGTACTTGGGAGCAACCTGTCCAAAGATGGCACCTACACAGCAGAAATCCGAATCAGGATCAACTCCGCATCAGCAGCGATGGCCAGAATGAACAGAGCGTGGAAGAGCAACATCAATTTCCACACAAAATTCCGGCTCTACAAGTCGCTAGTGGTCTCGATCCTCTTATATGGTTGCGAGACATGGACACTGATGGCCGAAACAGAAAGAAGAATCCAGGCGTTTGAGACCAGGTGCCAGAGGAAACTACCCCGCATCTCCTACAAAGAACACGAGACCAATGTTTATGTGCGGAACTAGTCACTAACCTGGTTGGGCCCCACGAACCACTTCTGGCAACCGTCAAACGACGGAAGATGGCATGGTTTGGCCATGTCATTCGTCACAACACCCTCTCCAAAAATGCATCCTTCAAGGTACCGTTGAAGGAGGGCGCAGACGAGGACGGCAGAGAAAGAGCTGGTCCGACAACATAAAGGACTGGACCAAAATGACCTTGCCAGATCTTCTCAAGACAGCCACCAACAGAAGAGCCTGGAGAGAAACGGCGGCTGCCTCATTACGTCCCCCCAACGACCCCAGCCGTCAAGGGAATGACTGACTGACTGACTGACTGACTGACTGACTCACTGACATCACATAATTGCAATGGGATTCATACCATTACGTTAACTTGATCAGTGTGCCATCATAACGTTGTTACTTTATTCCTTTATACGGGCCTAATCACTACCATCACAGAACTGCTATTTCATTCTTGAATTACTCCAAAGCCGATAATTCCCGCTGTTCCCTACACAGCCACACCGCTTGTCTCAGTCCCAGTGTCATCAGTCTTCCAAGAACTATAGATCTCAGATCGCCACGGGGCACCCCACCGAAGGAGACACCGCGCGGCTGCTCATTCCTGTTGGTGGAGGTCAGTTCCGCCCGTTCTGATGGCATGCAGGATGCTGCTACTCATCTACCGACTGACCGCAGAACTGGATTCATGATGGTGACACGCACTGTAGCTGTTCTTTTCCAGGTGGATTCATGATGGTGACACGCACTGTAGCTGTTCTTTTCCAGGTGGATTCATGATGGTGACACGCACTGTAGCTGTTCTTTTCCAGGTGGATTCATGATGGTGACACGCACTGTAGCTGTTCTTTTCCAGGTGGATTCATGATGGTGACACGCACTGTGGCTGTTCTTTTCCAGGTGGATTCATGATGGTGACACGCACTGTGGCTGTTCTTTTCCAGGTGGATTCATGATGGTGACACGCACTGTAGCTAGTTCTTTTCCAGGTGGATTCATGATGGTGACACGCACTGTAGCTGTTCTTTTCCAGGTGGATTCATGATGGTGACACGCACTGTAGCTGTTCTTTTCCAGGTGGATTCATGATGGTGACACGCACTGTAGCTGTTCTTTTCCAGGTGGATTCATGATGGTGACACGCACTGTAGCTGTTCTTTTCCAGTGGATTAGAGGGACACGCACTGTACGTCTTTCCAGTGGGCTCGTTCACGTCGCACGACAGTATTCATAGATCTTGCAACACCACATGACTGGACACGAACTAAACCTATCTAACAACGCGCATGGATGTGGAGAAGACATTAAACACGAGTAACGTAAGATGCTG
>CM031626.1:48672179-48677179 GCA_018398815.1 Conus ventricosus
ATGTTGATGTGAACGTCAGCTTGTAATGCCGTGTTGATGTGAACATTAGCTTGCTAATGCCGTGTTGTGTGAGTAGTTTGCAATGACCGTGTTGATGATGACTTAGTTTGAAATGACCGTGTTGATGTGAACGTCACTACTCGTTGATGTGACGTAGTTTGCAGCCATGTTGAAGTTCGTCAGCTTGCAATGCCCTGTTGATGTTGACATCAGCTTGCAATGCCATGTTGATATTGACGTCAGCTCGAATGCCGTGTTGATGTTGACGTCTAGCTTGCAATGCCGTGTTGATGTGAACGTCAGCTTCTAATGCCGTGTTAATGTTGACGTCAGCTTGCAATGCCGTGTTGATGTGAAGTCAGCTTTCAATGCCATGTTGATGTTGACGTCAGCTTGCAATGCCGTGTTGATGTTGACATCAGCTTGCAATGCCTTTTGATGTTGACGTCAGTTGCAAGCCGTGTTGATGTTGACGTTCAGTTGCAATCATGTTAATGTGACTGTCCAATGCCTCGTTGAATGTTGACGTCAGCTTGCAGTGCCATGTTAATGTTGACGTCAGCTTGCAATGCCTGTTAATGTTGACGCCTGCTTGCAATGCCGTGTTGATGTTGACGTCAGCTTGCAATGCCGTTTGATGTTGAAGTCAGCTTCATGCCGTGTTGATGTTGACGTCAGCTTGCAATGCCTGTTGATGTTGACGTCAGCTTGCAATGCCTTGTTGATATTGACGTCAGCTTGCAATGCCATGTTGATGTGGACGTCAGCTTGCAATGCGATGTTGATGTTGACGTCAGCTTGCAATGCCGTGTTGAATTACGTCAGCTTGAATGTGTGTTGATGTTGCGATTTTCAATGCCCTCTGTGTAGACGTCTTGCAATGCCATTTGATGTGACGTCAGTTAAAATGCCTTGATGTGACGCAGCTGCAATGCTGTGATGTGATCAGCTTGAATCATGTAATATTGACGTCAGCTTGCAATGCGGTTAATGTTGATCATCTGCAATGCCGTGTCGATGTGACGTAGCTGCAGCCGTGTCGATGTGATGTCATCAATCCGTTCGTGTTGACCTCATCTTGCAATGCCCTGTCGATGTTACGGTATCGGGCGTGCAATTTCGCCCCTTCAGGCCCATGCCGTCCTGATGCAGGAAAACCTCCCCCCTCCCCTCCCCCCCCCTCCCCCCCCTCCCCCCCCCCCCCCCCCCCCCCCCCCCCCCCCCCCCCCCCAAAACCCCCCCGACGTCCCGACACCACCCCCTACGGAGAAAAAGCTGTTTGACGACAGAAAGATATGGCGACCGGGAGGTGGTGGTGGTGGAGGGGTATTCGGAGGGAGGGGAGAGGCAGAGGAGGTGGAGGTGGAAAGGCGAAGGAGGCAGATATCGTCAGATCAGGGATGGGAGGTCGGGTGGATGGCGGGTGGAACGGTAAAGAGGGGGAGAGGGTGGGGCAGCAGAGGGGGGAAAAAAAAGAAGGAAAAAAAAAAACAGAAAAAAAAAAAAAAGAAGAAAAAAAAGGTGGATAGCATTCGAGCGATATTCAGACAGAAGAAGATAAAAGGAGAGTAAAGAGAGAGTGGAGGGTAAATCGAAAGAAAAAAGAAAAGAAAAGAAAAAAAAAGGAAAAGAAAGAAAGAAAAAAAATGAAAAAGAAAAGAAAGGAAAGGAAAGAAAAGTTGATGGTATTAGAGCGATATTCAGACAGTAGAAGATAATGGGAGAGTAAAAGAAGAAACAAAGAGTGAAAAGAAAGAAAGAAGAAAGAAGAAAGAAAGAAAGAAAGAAAGAAGGAAAGAAAAATAATATAAAATAAAAAGGTTGATGGCATTAGAGCGATATTCAGACAGAAGAGGAGAATGGAGGGTTGTATCGATTCACATGTCTGTGGAAAGAGTGAGAGAGGTGAGGGTGTGTGTGGGGGGGTTTTTGGGGGGGGGGGGGTGTTGTTTGGGTTTTGGGGGTTTGGGGGGAAAAAAACCGATAAAGGGAGAAGGAGAAACGAAAGAAGAAGGAATTTTTAAGGACCCTTCAATTTTTCCGGAGAAATTTTTTTTTTTTAAAAAAAAAACCCGGGAAAAATTTTTTTTTTTTTTGTTTTTTGTTTTTTGTTTGTTGTTTGTTGTTGTTGTTGTTGTTGTTGTTGTTTTTTTTTTTTTTTTTTTCTCCCCTATTCAATTTCCTTTTTCTTCATTGTAAAAGTATGGGGGGGGGGGTTGAAGGGGGGGGGGGGGGGTTTTTGGAGTTTTTTTCCCTTTTGATTGATAAAAAACAAGGGAAATTTTTAAAACTATTGGCCCCGTCTCTTCCCGCCTTTTTGTTTCTTGCTTGTTTTTTCTGTTTTTTTGGCAGGCTTCTCTCTTCTCTTTTCTGCTCTTCCTGTCCCTCCTCTCTCTCTCTTCTCTCTCTCTCTCTCTCTCCCCTCGTCCCTCTCTCATTCTCTCCTTTTCCATTTCTTCTCTCATTGCTTCTTACTTTGAAATCGGGGGTTTAAATGGTTAGAGTTGTCGTGTTTTAATGTCACTTGAAACGTAAACCAAGGGTTAATTAATCGTAAAGAACCTTTTGGGAAACGTTTGTCCCCGCAGCGTTTATTGATTTATTAATTGTTTTGTTCATTTTTAGAATTGTTTGAAACAGGAACTTCATTCTCTTCTCTCACTTTCCTTCTTCTCTTCTCTCTCTTTTCCTTCACTTCAAACTTCCTCTTCTTGGCATTAGTAAATTCTACCGGTGTCTGATTAAAGACTTTTACTGTCTGCACATTGTGTACTGTCACTTAAGATAATTCTGAAAGCATTGTGTATTGATCCCTTAAGATCATTCTAACACACTTAGCATTTCTCTATCCAAATTTTAGAAAGCATTTGTCACTGATCACTTCAAGACCATTCTACTGAAGCATTGTGTCACTGATCACTTCAAATCATTCTACTGACAGCATTGTGCCACTGATCACTTGATCATTCTACTGAAGCATTGTGTCACTGATCACTTGATCATTCTACTGAAGAAATTGTTTTACTGATCACTTCAAGATCATTCTACTGACACATTTTTTTCCTGATCATTTCAAGATCATTCTACTGACAGCATTGTGTCACTGATCACTTCAAGATCATTCTACTGACAGCATTATGTTACTGATCATTTCAAGATCATTCTACTGACAGCAATTGTGTTAAACTGAATCACTTCAAGATTATATTTACTGACAGCATTAGTTACTGATCATTTCAAGATCATTCTACTGACAGCATTGTGTTACTGATCCCCTTCACGATGATTCTACGATAGCATTTTGTACTGCTCATTTCTAAAATAATTCTGTTGACAGAATTTATGTCACTGATCCCTTCTAGACAATCATGATTACAGCGCTGTGCTACTGATCATTTTTTTTCTTTCTTTTTTTTTTCCCCCGTCCTTTCTTCTCCTTTTCCTTTTTTTCCCCCTTTTCTTCTTTTTTTCTTCTCTTCTTTTCTTTTTTTTCTTTATTTTTATTTCCCTTTCTTCTTCTTTTCATTTCTTTCTTTTTTTTTTTCTTTAAATGTCCCAACTTCTGTGCTGTCTCAAGGGGATTGCATCTGCGTCGCTCATTCCGACCCCTCGTTCACAGCCACAGCCCGGCCCGACCTGGCCACAGCCCCGGCTCCGGCAATCCACAAGACAGTCAATGTCAACCTTGAGGAGCAACCCACCGAGGAGACACTGCACTGCTGCCGGGGAGTCACTCAGTGGTGTTCAGTGGCGCCTTTCCCGATCTAACATACGCAGGACACCACTACAAAGGCCCCCATGACACAATGAAGGGCTTAGTCGCGGAGCCGGCGTTGAGTTCCCTCGGGGGGCCACCACGTCCGACCAACGACAGTCCCTATAATTTGCCGTTTACTGTGACTCCGACAAAATCGAACCAAGCCAAAAGACGCGGAGGATATGAAACTGAGGTCACATGAGAGTAGGGCGTAAAGGGCACTGAATTGAAACTTTCTTTAAAATCTGCTCCTACAGCCGGCAAAAATGATAACAAGGAGAGAGAGAGAGAGAGAGAAGGGGAGAGAGAGAGGGGGAGAGAGGAAGAAGAGAGAGAGAAGAGAGACAGACAGAAACAGAAGCAGAGAGACAGAGAGAGACAAACAGAGAGAGACAGAGAGACAGAGACGAGGAGAAGAGAGAGACAATAAAGAGAGAGGGGAAGAAGAGAGAAGAAGAAGACAGCCCGGGACAGACAGACAGACAGACAGAAGGTCTGATTTATTGATCGGTTGATTGATTGATTGATTAAATTTTTGATTGTTTTGATTGTTTTTGATTGATGATTGATAGGCAAATTTAACAGATGACAAAAGAAGATTTTTTTTCCCATTCTGCCCCTTTAAACAAAAGAACAAAGAGACACTTTGACACTTTCAAACTGTCTTGTCATGGCCAAAAGGTTCGTGACAAGTGGGAGGAAAATACCACCCATAAATGTCAAAAGTGAACAAATAATTCATAAAGACTATAGAGTATATTTTTTTAAAAAAACGACCTTATACCAGCCGCCGTGGCGAAGTGGTTAGCGTCGCGGGCTCCCGGGTGGGAGGTCGTGGGTTCGAATCCCCTCAAGAGTCATGTTGGTTTTTTTGCCCCCACCGGGTCCTACCCAGAGTTGAGTTTGCTGCGGACTCAGTTGGGAAGACTGGACCACACAGTCGAGTTTCATCCACTTAATGGATGCGTTTCTGAGATGTTGCTCCCAAAATTTCCTGACCAACACTGCGGGGCCTGTATCTCTCGGCCTGTTGACGCCGGGAATATTATGAAAGGAAGCGTAGAGTACAGCCCTTCATGTAGTCTCAGACCGAAATGGAAATCCGTAGCATCATCTTAATCATCCTCATTCTCATCGATCAGCATAAAAAAAAATATTAAAAAGTCTCAAATCTGTGGCCCTTCTGCCCTGCTCTCATGGTGACCTCAGTTTGATTCCTCTCCACACGTTGTGTCTTGGTTTG
>CM031626.1:48687179-48689679 GCA_018398815.1 Conus ventricosus
TAAATACCAAAGTTCACCGCTCGCTGCCTGTCTGTCTGTCTGTCTGTCTGTCTCTGTCTCTCTCTGTCTGTCTGTCTGTCTGTCTATCTCTCTCTCTCTGTTTGTCTGTCCGTCTGCCTGTCTCTATCCCTCTGTCTCACTGTCTTCGTCTGTCTGTCTCTCTTAATCTGTCCTCTCTGTCTTGTCTCTCTACCTCTCTCTGTCTCCCTGTCTCTCTTATATCTGTCTCTCTCTGTCTTTGTCCATCTCTGACCCTCTCTGTCTCTCACTCTCTCTCTTTTTCTGTCTCTGTCTGTCTTTCTACCTTTATGTCTGCCTGCCTGTCTGTCTGTCTGTCTGTCTCTTCTTTCTTTCGCTCTCTGTCTTTCTCTCTCTCTCTCTCTCTCATCTCTCTCTCCTCTCTCTCTCTCGTCTCTGTCTCTCTCATCACGTCTTCTCTCCTTCTCTCTCTCTCTCTCTCTCTCTCTCTCTCTCTCTCTCTCTCTCTCTCTCTCTCTCTCTCTTCTCTCTCTCTCTGGCCTATGGGTCCAGCACTGGCAAAGGGAGAGAACCAAGGAGGAGGTAACTGCCAGGAAGTGGTCTGCTGAAGGTGGCGCAGCTGTCGGCACTGAACAGGAAAAGGAGGAGTCGGCTTCGTCACGTCCGCGTCACGTCAATGATGTGTGTGTGAGCAGGCAGACTGTGTAAAGCCCCGAATAAATGTTTTCTCTGTTTTCTTCAGCAGATCACGGTTACTGTTCTTCCGGACCACAAACATGGCGCCAGTTTTCTGTGGAACCTCTCAGGATCGCTCTTTCTGGAAGAATAATTATTTCGTCATGCTGAAGTTTGTTTGTTCTTTTTTTTTTTTTCCCCCTTGAAAGATGATACAGAAAAAACTGGTATGATATCCCAAGCACATAATAACTGGAAAAACAAACAAACAAACAAACCAAAGCAAAAAACCAGCCGCGTTTTGCCTTTTTGTTCTGAATACAGCTCCTTATCATTAGTTGCTTGGAGGAAGCAGTCTTTCACTGGGATAACATCAAGGGTTGATATCCATCTCATGAGTTTTGTTGTTGCTTGCTTGAGTAAACACTCTTTCACTGGGATAACATTAAGAATTGATATCCGTGTTCTGATTTTTTTGTTTGTTTGTTTGCTTCGAGGAAAAACAACAACAACACCTCTTTCACTGGAAAAAACATTACAGAAGAACTGAAATCTGTGTTATGATTTTTTTTTTTTTTTGGTTTGCTTTGAGGAAAAAAACATGTTTCACTGGGAAAACATTAAGAAGTGTTATCCGTATCATGGTTTTTTGTTTGCTTTGAGAAAAAAAAACAACCTCTTTCACTGGATAATATTCAGAACTGATACTCGTATCAGGATTTTTTTTTTTTTTTTTTGGTTTGCTTAGAGGGAAAAAAAACTTTCGCTGGGAAAACATTAAGAAGAAGTTATATCCGTATCCAGACTTTTTGTTTGCTTTGAGGAGAAAAAAAAAAAGACCTGTTTCACTGGGAATGCAGTACGAGGAACTGATATCCGTACTATGATTTTTTTTTCTCTGAAAAGATAAAAGTTTAATCTTGTACAACAGTCCTTGTACTATTCCTTAAAAAGTCAGGTGGATGTCCCACAGCCTGTCGGCCAGGAGACTATCGGAGATTCATGGCGTCAGGGGCACGGTAGGCGGAAAGCGGAGCCCATCCCTCGTCTTCAACCTTCTCTGAACAGAACTAGGTCTCCGTTGACTGCTGGGAGGACAGAGACGGTATCAAGCCCAAAAATCCCAACCGCACCAGTGGGTTTGAACTCACGACTAGCAGCTCGGCAGACAGACGCTCTGACCATTTGACCATGAGCCTGTCTGTTGTATGATCTTCCCCCTTGATATGCTTTCCCTGTGTCCTGGGGGAAACGGTTATCATGATTCAAGATGGCAGTGATAATATTGCCATCCACTTCAGTTCAGTTCAGTTCAGTGGTTTATTTAATGTCTTTTCATCGCCAGATGACATTAGACACTTGTTAAAAAAAGAAAAAAGAAAAACCTTCACACTCAACTTATCTAGTACTTGCAAAGCCACATCTGATATGTGCATATTGCCGTAAGTGAAATACCCTAGTGGTACACAAAGTTGTTGATCTTTACAACAAAAAAAAAGTTTGCAACCTGTGACTGCGAAATAACCATGGCAATTTCAGCAACAGATGAACCATACAAGACAGTATTGACATCATCAAAGTTATTCATCTCAATACCTTTCTCCTGATAGAGCGAGGTCAACACTGAGCATTCAAACACAAGATGACGCACAGAAATGTTTTCTCTGCAGACACAAGTGATGCCAAGTAGCACTGTCATCCCTGGTGTCGTGGAGGATGGTAACCGTTTTGCTAGGGATAACAATGATAATAACTAATTTTGCTCTCATCACCTTTAAAAAAAGAAAAGAAATTCTTTTCGTTTGTTTGTTTGTTTGTTTGTTTGTTTGTTTGTTTGTTTTCTACT
>CM031626.1:48697179-48699679 GCA_018398815.1 Conus ventricosus
GAGAGAGAGAGGGGAAGAGATGAGAGAGGGGAGAGAGATGGAAGTGAGAGATGAGAGAGGAGAGAGAGAGAGAGAGAGAGAAGAGACTTAAAATCTGGTGAAATACATTTTAAATTTGTTAAGCGTTAAATAGGTTAGATAAGGTTCTGGCTGTAAGAGAAACTTAAATGAATAATAGGTGTTGAAGCGATCACTTGAATTTAATTTGCTAACCCAATCTTGCTGAAAACAGTCACCGTCCTTTGCCTAAAAATCTTCTTAAACATATAAACATATTAACATTTCCGACCCCACCCACTAACCACACTTCAGAAAATCCATATCTATCAAGGCAACATTTTATATTTATATGCCAATTATTTTTTATCGTTCTGTCGTCAGTGGTAATTAAGGAAAGATATGCTTATTGGGTATTCTATTCAGTTCACTGTTGTAAAGAGATACAATAGCTAAGTGCTCTTAGTGTGCTGTCTATATAAAGACCTATAGCGACCAGTCTCTCCGATAGACCATTGCATTTGGTGTTTAGGCTAACACTTAACAGTTTTTTACAGGCAAACAGATGGACCGCTTCGATCGTTTCTATTGTGTAATACCCCATACCTCTGCAGCATACAATAGCATTGGCTTCACAATCGTGTCAAATATTTTTTAAAAAAAAAAAGATAATTATGACAGACAGACAGACAGACAGAGACTAAACTCTTCCGCCGCTGCCCCACTTTCTGCGACCCCTCCACAGCTGACCTCCAAAAAATCTGTCAGGGTCAACCAAGTCACAGGCTCAGCGGCGGTGTCCATTACAAAGATAGACCTGTGCACCCTTCTCGCCCCCCCCACCCCCCCCACCCCCACCCACCACACCCCCCCCCACACCACCACCTATACCCCACTCGCAAAGTGTGAAAAAAAAGGGGGGAGGTGGAGGGGGTGAGGGGGGGAGGTAGGGGGGGGGGCAGGGAGATGCCGATCGAGTTACACCTGTAAAAAGGAAGGGGGGTCCGATTTCTCTTGATAACGAGAGTCGCCTCTGACGCAGTAGGCCTATGACCCCGGGACGCATTAAAAAGAAGAAAAACAAATAAAAACAAAAAAAAAACCCGAGCAGAGGTGAGAGTTCTCTTCTCCTGGCGGCGGTCATCACCGGGTGAATCGTCACAGTCATGCTGCTGAGTTCCAGTCGCAAGGACATTTATAGAATTCCGCTGAATCACAAAGCCCCACACATACGTTAATGAGGTTTTACAGATATGCAAAGCGAAGACAAACTTTAAACAATGTAGTCTTTGGGTCAAATTCTTACCATCTAATCATTTGGCAAGGACTGTAAATAGAATTCGGCGCTGAATCACATAGACCCACACATACGTTAAGGTATACAATAAGTAAAGCGAAGACAAAGTTGAATGTAGTCTTTGGATCAAATTTAATCATTTTGCACATACGCTAAGGTATACAGGTAAGTAAAGCGAAGACAACGTTGAAACAATGTGGTCTTTGGGTCAAATTCTTTCCATTTAATCATTTTGCACATACGCTAAGGTATACAGGTAAGTAAAGCGAAGACAACATTGAAGCAATGTGGTCTTTGGATCAAATTCTTGCCATTCAATCATCAACACAAGCGAGGTAACGGTAACTGTGTTTGAATGATAGAGATCAGAAAGGATTTTTGTTGTTGTTGTTTTTTTTGTTGTTGTCGTTGTTGTTTTTGTTGTTGTTGTTGTTGTTGTTGTTTGTTTCTAGTTGTGTGCTGCTATTTCGTTATCAGGCACCATCAGTAGTATAAATAGTCATGTCCACAGTTGTTTTCTCATGTCTTCTGTAGGTTTGCACATGTCTTCTGTTGCTTTGTACGCGTCTTTTGTTGCTTCGCATAATTATGTCTTCTGTTGCTTTGTACGCGTCTTTTGTTGCTTCGCATAATTATGTCTTCTGTTGCTTTGTACGCGTCTTTTGTTGCTTCGCATAATTATGTCTTCTGTTGCTTTGTACGCGTCTTTTGTTGCTTCGCATAATTATGTCTTCTGTTGCTTTGTATGCATCTTTTGTTGCTTCGCATAATTATGTCTTCCGTTGCTTTTTACGCGTCTTTTGTTGCTTCGCATAATTATGTCTTCCGTTGCTTTGTACGCGTCTTTTGTTGCTTCACATAATTATGTCTTCCATTGCTTTGTACGCGTCTTTTGTTGCTTCACATAATTGTGTCTTCCGTTGCTTTTTACGCGTCTTTTGTTGCTTCACATAATTATGTCTTCCGTTGCTTTTTACTCGTCTTTTGTTGCTTCGCATAATTATGTCTTCCGTTGCTTTTTATGCATCTTTTGTTGCTTCGCATAATTATGTCATCCGTGGCTTTTTACGCGTCTTTTGTTGCTTCGCATAATTATGTCTTCCGTTGCTTTTTACGTGTCTTTTGTTGCTTCGCATAATTATGTCTTCCGTTGCTTTGTACGCGTCTTTTGTTGCTTCGCATAATTATGTCTTCCGTTGCTTTGTA
>CM031626.1:48712179-48717179 GCA_018398815.1 Conus ventricosus
GCCTGCCTCCTACCCAAGAAAAGGTGCCCAATGAAGATCCCCGTCGGTCTCCTCCACTTGCTCTGTACTCAGAGAAAGAAGCAAGCAGTCAGGAAAACCATCAGACACCACGACACCTTCATGTGAGCAGACCAGTCCCAGATGCAGGTGGTAGCAGTACCTGGAAGCAGAGGATCCTTACACTGATGCAGCTGAAGACGATGAACAGCCCGAGTCCCCCCGTCTAGCCCTGCCCAGTGTATCTGCCCCCCAGCCAGCCCAGAGCCTCAGCTACCCCCCGGGGCTTTGGACGAGGGTCTCCTCGTCATGGTTCTGAACCTCCCTTTGGGGGAAAAAGGGGTGAAGGTAAAGTGATGGAAACAATGTGGGGTGGGAGGGTGCGGGAAGGAAATGGTGGAGGGGGAGAGGTAGAGAGACCAACAACAGCAAAAAACTCTTCTCAAATTTTCACCCTAATGACAAGGACACGAAACTGCGTCACAACAAAGCACCCTGCCTCGAGGTTGGAATGTGAGCAGATCAAAGACAATGCAAAATGATAGGAATAAGGACCAGAATGTCATGAACGGTGCCGAGACAAATGACGGGCCAGGCCATGGCCCAGATAATAACGTAACGGTGCTGAAAAGGGGAGGTAATGAGCAAATTGTAGAAACTAATTTTGCTATTAACCAGTTTGGTTGTGTGGATAATGTGTGAATGATCACTTTTTGTCGTTTTTTCACTTATAATGTTGAAGGTTTGTTAAAAACAGCAAATGAATAGATTTTTCTTCGTTTATGAGTAAATTAAGAATTTGTTTTTTAGTGAAACTTTTATTGAATCAATTTCTGACAAAGTTTGTTCAGTCCCATTTTCCCCTTTTTTATCCCCTGGTGTCAAAGTGTCGGACAGTATCCATGGTCGCCTTTCCCTGGTGTCAAAGTGTCGGACAGTATCCCCGGTGGCCTTTCCCCTGGGGTCAAAATGTCGGACAGTATCCATGGTCCCCCTTTCCCCTGGTGTCAAAGTGTCGGGCAGTATCCATGGTCGCCTTCCCCTGGTGTCAAAGTGGGCGGACAGTATCCATGGTCGCCTTTCCCCTGGTGTCAAAGTGTCGACAGTATCCATGGTGGCCTTTCCCCTGGTGTCAAAGTGCCGGACAGTATCCATGGTCGCCTTTCCCCTGGTGTCAAAGTGTCGGACAGTATCCATGGTCGCCTTTCCCTGGTGTCAAAGTGTCGGACAGTATCCATGGGCGCCTTTCCCCTGGTGTCAAAGTGCGGACAGTATCCATGGTCGCCTTTCCCCTGGTGCAAAGTGTCGGACAGTATCCATGGTCGCCTTTCCCCTGGTGTCAAAGTGTCGACAGTATCCATGGTCGCCTTTCCCCTGGTGTCCAAAATGTCGGACAGTATCCATGGGCGCCTTTCCCCCGGGGTCAAAGTGTCGGACAGTATCCAGGTCGCCTTTCCCCTGGTGTCAAAGTGTCGGACAGTATCCATGTCCCTTTCCCCTGGTGTCAAAGTGTCGGACAGTAAACCATGGTCGCCTTTCCGGGGGAGTTATAAAAGTTTTTTTCGTAAAGAATTAGGTCAGTATATAGAACAAATTTATGTAAATATGAAAATTAATTGTTTTTAAGACTATCTAAGAGACTTCTTGGGAAACCCCTAAACGATTGTGTTTTAAATAAAGGAATGGGACGTACCTCCAGAAAACTCACCTTATATGAAGAAACTGACATTTATAATGGGACTCTGCTACTTGAGGCACTTCTACTAAGAATTAATTAGAGATTATGGAGATATGCCAATTATCTTAGTGGTTTTTTAATTCTAAACTCCAACGTGTACGAACCTGCAGCCCGTCTAAATTTTGCAAATCCCTAGGACCCAACCCGGGCATCCTCCTGAAAAAGTTGCACTGGCTCCCCTTAAGAAAAAATTTAAATACAAAGGTTGTTGTCTCTGCTTCAAATTTTTCCCCTGGCATGCCCTCCCTATTTTTTTTCCATCTCCTCAAGAATTCCCATCAGAACGCCCCCCTCCCCCCCGACACCGGGACCCCCCCGCTTTCCCAGTTACCCCCCCCATCGAAACACATGGCGAACGACTTTCTCATACCAGCCCCCAAACTCTGGAAAAACTCCCCTATGACTTAAGACATCTCAAACCTTTTTTTCCTTCAAAACCCCCCTGAAAACCCCACCTTTTTCAAACAATACAAGAAGACGTCATTACCAATAGTTTTTTGACTCTTGTTGTTTTTGTGACGCTAGTATTTGTGTTTGTTGCGGCTGTTGTGTATTGGTTCTGTGCGTAGAGTGTGTTCGCGTGGAGAGAAAGGGAAGGGCCTTTTTTTTTCATTTTTGACCGTTTTTTTCAATGCATTTTCTTACTTTAGCAATTGTATTTTTTCTGCCTTTGTAAAGCGCCTTGTGCCGTGGAAGGCGCTATATAAATCCCCATATTATATTATTATTATTATTAGAACTGGTTCCATGAACACTAGCATTGCTGACCCGGTCGATGAAATCTACGAAATGGGTATTGACCATGATGACTATCAATTTGACAATGAAACCAACAGATATTCCAATGACCAAGCTTTTAAACGATTTTGGGAAACTGCTTATAAATGTGTGCCAAGAATTTCAATTAATAATACTAAATGGTATGGAATCATTACATTTTCCAGGGGTTATACATACATATCACAAACAGGTTGCAGTGTTGTTGACTATTTTATTGTTTCCCGTTGTTTACTGTCAAAATGCAAAAAAATGAATATTTTGCCAATGACTGAATCAAAACATTTGCCTGTAGACCTCTACATGAATACTTCTTGTGGTGTTGCTTCCAGTAAAACTGAATCAAAGTCCTTTTCAATAAGAAAATATAAATGGGATGAAGAGAAAAAGATAGAGTTTATAAATAGAATGAAATCAAATCATGTAATGATCTATTAGATATAGCAGCATCATTGATTGATCTTGACATTAATGGAGCACTCAATAAATTTAATGAATGTTTCAGTTATGCGGGTGAGTGTATGGAAAGAGTAATCGTAATTAGAGGTGAAAAGCAGCAAGCATGGTTCGATCAGGAATGTCGACAACAAAGGAAATCGCTTAGACAAGATTAAGGAAGATTTGTAACGCACGTTGAGTAAAAGATGATAATAGTATTTGCTCGCAGCCAAGAAAAGATCTTGACAACGACAGGACTAAGTATTCACAAAAAGAAGAGAATACAAGGAACTCCGAAGACACAAGAAAAAAGCACACAAAGAACAAATCATTGCTAATCTGCAAAACAATATAAAAGACCCAAAGAGATTTTGGGATACTATCAGATCTGTTCGACCAAGGTCTAATGGTCAAAACTCAATTAGTACAGAAGAATGGTACAACCACATCAAAGGAGTTTTTAATGATCCTGTCACTGATTCTGTCGATGACAACGAATTTGATGATGTACATGTACCCATTGATAGAAATTGTGATGAGCTAAATAGATACATCTGTACAGAAGAGGTCAAGGTCGCGATCAAAGCTTTAAAGAGTAACAAGGCAGCAGGGCCTGATGGTATAATAGGTGAATTTTTTAAGAACAGTTCAGAACAAATAATTCCATTTTTCGTTAAATTATTTAATTTTCTTTTTGATAATAGTCTGTTTCCTGATGAATGGTGTTTGTCGATCATACATCCATTGCATAAAAAGGGAGATTTGAGTAACACTGATAACTATAGAGGCATATCATTGTTAAATATTGCTAGTAAACTCTATAGTTTTATTTTAAATAAACGAATTACAAAATGGATTGAGAATAATGATATCATTGGGGAAGAACAAGCAGGATTCAGGAAAATCATAGCACATTCGATCACATATTTACACTTTATTCCTTGATCCAAAAACAGTTAATAAGGCACAGAAAATTGTATGTTGCTTTTATTGATTTTCGCAAGGCCTTTGATTCGGTCAGTAGGGACAAACTGTGGACTATATTGTATAAGAATGGTTTCCATGGGAAGATTCTTTATGCTGTAAAAAGTATGTACAATGTCGTTAAAGCCAAAGTTCGTGCTGGGGGAGATATGACGGACACTTTTCTGTGTCCTAGAGGCTTAAAGCAAGGGAGGTCTGCTCCCCTGTTCTTTTCTCACTCTTTATTAATGAGTTGACAAAGGACATTCTAAGATGTGGTAGGCATGGCGTTCAGTTATCTCCTGATCTTATTGAGTTATTCATACTTTTATTTGCTGATGATGTCGTTTTGTTTCTGATAGTGTTATAGGTCTTCAGAATCAGTTGAACGTGTTATTAAAAACGCAGACCGACTGGATCTTATTGTCAACCTGGATAAATCAAATGTAGTTGTCTTTAGAAATGGTGGTTATCTGTCTTCATCTGAAAAGTGGTCTTTTGGAAACCAAGAACTACAAATTGTCAATATGTATAAATACCTTGGAATTTACCTTTCTACTAGACTTTCTTTTCACATACTCTCAAAGACCTAGCAGTTAGAGCAAGAAAGGGTGTAGCAGCAATTATTAGAGTATTATGGTCTGTAGGTGAACATTCACCTGAAATATTTATAAACTGTTTTGACTCCCAAATACAGCCAATACTTACATACGGATCTGAAATTTGGGGATTAACTACTGATCAAGAACACATTGAAAAGGTTCATCTGTCGGCATTAAAACGTTTTATTGGTTTTAGTCCTAAATCACCTAGACAATTAATTTATGGGGAAACGGGTAGATATCCTATATTTGTAAATACGTATATTAGATGCATAAAATTTTGGCTTAGATTAGTTAACTTGGATCAATATAGATACTCTAGAAAAGGTTATGAGATGTTATTATACTTACAATCGCAAAATTTTGTCACTTGGGCGTGTAGAGTCAGAAATATTTTATACAGATATGGTTTTGGGATTGTGTGGGAAGCCCAGGGTGTGGGAAATGTTAATATTTTTATTTCAGAATTCAAACAAAGGCTTATT
>CM031626.1:48724679-48737236 GCA_018398815.1 Conus ventricosus
TGAATATCGAGTGCGACCCCTTGTTGCTAAATTTGCTCCAGGGGCCAACAGTCTGAGTCGCACTGTTTTATGGTATTTTATTTTACTTTTTAACATGCGCGCTGGTGACCTACTCGTTTTTGAGTGAACCGGTGTTTTAGGAAGAAGAAGAAGAAGAAATGAATAACTGAATCAGAAGGCATTAGGGAGAGCGCAGCCTCTGCCACCACAAATCGACACCAAATCGAGTGTGTTCGTCTGTGGGTTACGTTTCATCTGTCCATCGAGTTCCCACAAAATCTGCTAACTGGTTTCCGCATAATTTTGCCATTAGTACCAGTACACAACCAACAGGTGTGGGTAACCAGCGATACGCGCTAAAAAAAAAAGAAGAATGCATGAACAATGGTGATCCATCCCATCATCAGACCAGGATATAAACGAAGAAATAAACAAACAGAGGTATGAACAATCGATGCCAAGTGTCACTGTCAGCCCTCAGAGCCAGTGCTATGCCCTTGACAAGTCTTTCAAAGCCAAGCTTGCAGCCGAGTTGGTGACTAGACAATGTCCAGATTGACATGTGACCACTCGGTTTTGACACACATCATTCTCCCTGATTCTGTTAACACAACAAAGCTTCTGATCAGGGGCTTTCGACAACAGTCCAAAGGTTAAGCTGAGAGAACACATAATTAATGTCTTCTCTTTCGTATTGCTTCTATTAGAAAATTATTAAGTTGGGGATTTAGGGGATGATAATGGAAAGACAGGAAAGGGGGATGGGGGGTGGGGGGGGGGGGGGGGGGGGGCAGCAACTAGGATTTAACGATGGATGAGAAACGTTTGACGGACACAAAAAGTGTCAAGAATAGACGAGGAAAATGCTGGTTCACGTCTGTTCTGCTTCTCCTTCATCATGAATTATTGGACTTTTAACCCTTTACATTCCATGAGAAGCGTAGGGCTGCGACAGTTCTCCTCCAGCAAATTGGATTCTGGTTGGCTTCCTCATCTGAGCCCACCTTATTCCAGCTGCCTTCCCTTCAGAATTCATGCATCCACGCCATTTCTGTTGGGGTCGTCCCACCTTCCTTCCTCCTTGTGGACTCCAGTTGAATGCCTTTTTTCACGTTGCTCAGAAGCTTTCACAGTGTGCGGCCAATCCAAGCTGATGTCTTTCACAGTGTGCGGCCAATCCAAGCTGATGTCTTTCACAGTGTGCGGCCAATCCAAGCTGATGTCTTTCACAGTGTGCGGCCAATCCAAGCTGATGTCTTTCACAGTGTGCGGCCAATCCAAGCTGATGTCTTTCACAGTGTGCGGCCAATCCAAGCTGATGTCTTTCACAGTGTGCGGCCAATCCAAGCTGATGTCTTTCACAGTGTGCGGCCAATCCAAGCTGATGTCTTTCACAGTGTGCGGCCAATCCAAGCTGATGTCTTTCATAGTGTGCGGCCAATCCAAGCTGATGTCTTTCACAGTGTGCGGCCAATCCAAGCTGATGTCTTTCACAGTGTGTGGCCAATCCAACCTGATATCTTTCACAGTGTGTGGCCAGTCCAAGCTGATGTCTTTTTCTTTATCACTATGTTGATAGGAGTTGGCTTGTTCCCCTCAACGGGTTCTTTGTTAGAAATCAGTCGTGGCCGTCTGATGTCGAGGATGTACCTGAGGCTCTTGTTGGTGGATGATGTATGTGCTGGACTTCGTTGTTCTCCATGTGTCTCTCTTTCATCATGGTCTTAGCCTTGTCAAAAGTGAAAATGCCTTTGTTTCATCCCGATGGATTCAACAGCACAGACCAGCTGGCTTGGGCCAAGAGATCCTTCCTGACCCCCCCCCCCCCCCCCCCCCTCCCCCGCCCCCGCTCTAACCCCGTCCCCTTCTTCTTTTCCTTCCTTCACTGTCCGCCTTTGACAAAGATGCCCTCCACCTCCGTTCTGATCGTGTCTTCCGCTGAGTCACCACTGCACGTGTCACGTTAACCCATGTTCCAACACAATTCACTTGCGGTTTAACATTGTGAGTACCACGTGAACCTGGCAACGCCGTTGCCTCCGGTGTGAATTAAGCACAACCAATCTGTGATTCTACATCATGCCCCTACCTTCCCGACTTTCAAGGCTGCACTTTCAGACTTATTTGTGTAAACGCCAGTTGCAGAATACAATCTGAAATATTACTAAGTTACTTCATGTTACTTGCACACTTTGTGTGTTTACGTATGCGACATTATGACCCAGTGTGTGTGGTGTGTGTGTGTGTGTGTGTGGTGTGTGTGTTTGTGGTGTGTGTGTGTGTGTGTGTGTGTGTGTGTGGTGTGTGTGTGTTGTTGTTGTTGTTGTTATTCTGTTTAACGTCTGTTCACTAAAAGTGATATTAGACGATGGGAAAGGATGGGGGAAAAGGGAAGGGGTGGGAAGAAGTTGACTGCATGTTAAGTTTGATATGAACGTGCGTGTGTGTGCCGGTACTGGCATGGGTGTGTACAAGAGCTTAAGATGTAATTATTGCATAAGGAAAATGGGTTAAAATGTTACATAATTACCAATCAATGAAGATCAAAGCTATGGACATATGAAAATCAGTGAGGATCTACCAAATGTGAAAAAAAAAAAAAGAACAATAATGCATTAATCCTTCAACATCGAATTAGCAAATAACACACAAAGAAAGCAGCAGCCAACACATGCATTTGCATGTCATAAAAAAAAAAAAATATAATATATATATATATATATTTTTTTTATTATGAATGCAAATGCAGTTGCTTGCTTCTTTAGTGTATATATATATATATAATATATAATATCATAATAAATATTTGATATATATATCTTATCATACAATAATAAACGAAGAAGTCTTTCCCAAGAAATGTTGATCTCGGCAGACAGGAGAAGGAAGAACATTGGGAAATTTACAAGCCCACTGTCCCCAAAGATTCCGACAGCACGGTCTAAGGAAGAACTGGTTCTATCCCTTGCAAAGACCGTTGTGATACAGCAAACATGTCATTATTACCAGGAGTCTTAGGTCTTTGTTCGATGGCAGAATAATCAACATCTCCAAACACATCCTTGCGAGACACCAAGAGTGTTGTATGCCATCTCCTGCTCTCTCCATGAAACCGAAGGTCATGTGTCTACCAAATTTAAAACTCCGTTGGGCCAACCACAATCGACATCAATCTGGGAAAACCAAGAAGTGTAGACTTGCATGCCCACGTGAACCAGATTCCCATCCAAAAGACAAGAACCTCCCATTCCTCAGGATCACCGCATTTGACGCTGCAGATGATGATGAAGATCTACTTCGCAAGGAGTTTTGGTACCAGTGAAACCTTGGGACAGTTTTAAATGGTCTAATTTCAGAAAGGGATTTCATTTAGGGTAAAGGGACCGGCGAAGGAATGTATTTCGGATGGATGTGGGGCTTAAAACATGTAAGCGACCCACAGAGAGAGAGGAGGGAGGGGGAGAGAGAGAGGGAAAGAGAGAGAGAGAAGGAGGGTTGACGTCTTTTTGCCCTTTGACGTAGTGCTGAGCTACGTTTCTACAAAGGGCGTGAAGGTACTGAAGAAGGCTTGAGGGAGCCGAAATTTTTACAGTAATAATATTGATCTAACTTCCTTAAAAGTGGTCGAGTTTTCTTTGTTGTTCTTTGTTATTCCTTTTCTATAAAGACTCAGTGTGTGCGGGCCAGCGATTTTTGGCTATTATTTGTGTATTCGGGATTTATCCGTCTTTGTCCAATCCCGGGCCCCCTTTTAAAACCACGTCGATCATGGAAGTAACTTTGGTTTGTAATCTCCCAAAACTTTTTTGTATCTTGGGATTTGTATTTGAAAATTAAAATTAGTCTTTTTAAACTAAATTTTCATGAGTGTTTTTTTCTGGAAACTACCGTATGGATTAAAAGTTCTTTTTTTAATTAGCATACCAAAAAAAAAAACAAAGACCTTTATGAAACATTCAAGGATTTTAAAACAAGCGGGATCAAGGATTGGATTCCTCTCGTAGAATGCGAAAAAAAACCACTAGATTCTAGAGAGAAATTTTTGATGAAAAAGAGAGAGCGTTGATGTTTGGAGAAAGAAACAAAAAAGTTGTTTGGGATGTTAAAAAGGTAACTAGAAAAAGTTGCGTGTCAGAACACCCTTGTAAGAAAATCAAGCAATCCTTAAACTTCCCTAAAGACGGACATCTACAACACTGGTTTCTTAGCTACATTTGACAATACCTCAAGGATCAAGAAAAGAAATAAGAATGTGAGCCCCATAGAGCAAAAAAACAAAAGGAAAAGGGGGAAAAATGCAAGAAGCAAAAAAATAAACCAGTAACGCACAGAGGAAGACAAAAACCCCTCGACCCATTGTTCTCCCTCAAACGAACGCTTAGGATGTTAAAAAAAGCCTTTGTCGACTCCAGATTGTTTTGCGCCCCCCCAAAGATCCCGTAGATTTATGTGTTTAAAAACCTTTGGCACTTATGCCGGGTGAACGTTTGAGATGGCAGTTTTTACCAGTGAAAAAAAAAGGAGACAAAAAAAGACTCTAATGGTGGAAATGATGATGTTTTTGAAAAGTTCCCATGGTCCCAACCCTTACAGATAAACAAGCCCCCAGAATGATGAGTCTTGAAGCTTTTATTAAGGTGTTTGATGACTCATAGAACCCCCAAAACGTAGGAGGTCAAAGAAACTTAACTGGTCAAGAATGCCCTAAAAAGAATGAAGACCCCCTTTAAAACCACTTTTGCAGCATGCAGGTTTGCGGATAAAGCAGGGGAACGTATAAATCACTTGTGGGTGTGAAAAGTCTGTCCCGCTTTTTGAATGTAGCAATTATTACGAAAACTCGACCAAAATTTTTGAAAGGTGACAGAAAAAATAAAGTCGGGGCAAAGAAGTGGGTTAAAAGGGCCATCTCAAGTGACATAGAAACTATGTACGAATCCAGAACCCAAAAGCAGGAAATGAAACCTCTCCCCAAGACCCCAAGCAACCCCTTTTCCCTTTAGATCCTGCTAAAAGGATCAGGCACTAGTCAGCCCTTTCAAAGCTTGCAAAAGGCTATTCAACACGAGAAATCTGCCATATAGATCATGGAAAATAAAGGTTTTACAGAGTAGAGAGGAAAAACTCGAAGTACGCCACTTCCCCCATCAGCACACTAGCAATCTGTGACGTGTTGCTCTCTATCCCACGTCAACAACGTAATGGGAGTTCCCTGTCAGGAAGATGCTGAAAAAGACCCCTTGCTCTTAAATCCCCCAGCTGCATCATGGAGGGTTTTGAATTGCATTGAAAAAAATTTTCTGCAAATTGAAGACAGCGAAGCAAAATAATCTTCCCAAAGCCCAACCCGTGGTAACCCATGGACCCTGTTTTTCTGGGATTATGAAATGTTTTCATGGGGGCTAGCCCACAAGCTTGTTTCTAAAAAAATCAGTTCCACCCCTTTCTTTTCTAATCGGTCCGATGTAGAGTCAAGAAAAGGGATAAAACGATTTACAGACGAGGATTTGCTGTACTTCCATTTGCTCCACAGTTGATCGTTTCAAGCTGATCAAACCCTTACCTCCATCATCAAATGGACAGTAACACATGGTATGAAGTGGGTATTTGGAAGTGAAACTAAATTTAAACGATGGCAAGATCAACCAAAAGTGAACAGCAAACATTGCCACTCTTATCTTATCCTGGTAGTTGCCATCTCAGAGCTTCAAGGGCCTCATTGAGGTATTGAATCGACTGCAGTTGCATGAGATGACAAACTGAGCAGATAAAGATATTCAACATGATGTGTGTCAGGCTTGGAAGGGGATGTGCCATTTGCATGTCATAAAGACAAAAAAAAAAAACTTTTATATATTCATATAGCATAATAAATGTGTATAACATTTGATGATATCTAGAAAGGAAAAATCATCAATGAAAATTTGAAAATTCTCTATGCCAACAAGAAGAACGAAGAATCTTTCCCAAGAAGATGTTGATCTGGCAGACAGGAGAAGGAAGAACATTGGGGAAATTTACAAGCCCACTGTCCCCCAAAGATTCCGACAGCACGGTCCTAAGGAAGAACCTGGCTTCTTCCCTTGCAAAGACCGTTGTGATACATGCAAACATTGTCATTATTACCAGGAGTCTTAGGTCTTTGTTCGATGGCAGAATAATCAACATCTCCAAACACATCACTTGCGAGACACCAAGAGTGTTGTATGCCATCTCCTGCTCTCCATGAAACCGAAGTGTATGTGGGCTCTACCAACAATTTAAAACTCCGTTGGGCCAACCACAAGTCGGACATCAATCTGGGGAAAACCAAGAAGTGTAGACTTGCTGCCCACGTGAACCAGATTCCCCATCCAAAAGACAAGAACCTCCCATTCCTCAGGATCACCGCATTTGACGCTGCAGATGATGATGAAGATCTACTTCGCAAGGAGATTTGGTACCAGTGCAACCTTGGCACAGTTTTCAATGGTCTCAATTCAAGAAAGGATTTCCACTTCATGGTGAAGACCGGGCGAAGGAATGTATTTCGGATGTGATGTGTGCCTTAAACATGTAAAGCGACAAAAGAGGAAGAGAGAGAGAGAGAGAGAGAGAGTTGACGTCTTTTTGAACATTGACGTAGTGCTAGAGCTACGTTTCTACAGAAGTGACGTGAAGGTACTGAAGAAGGCTTCGCAGAGGAGCCGAAATTATTTACAGTAATATATTGATCTATAACTTCCTTAAAGTGGTCGAGTTTTCTTTGTTGTTCTTTGTTATATATATATATAATATATATATTATAATAATATATATAATATATATATATTATATATATATATATATTAATATATGAAATATAGTTTGTGTGTGTGTGTGTGGTGTGTGTGTTGTGTGTGTGTGTGTGTGTGTTTACGCGCGCGCGTGCGCGCGTATGAGTGCGTGCATGCACGGCATGCATGCCTGTGTGTGCGTGCGTTCTTGCATCCGTATTTGTGTACGTGCGTGTATGTGTATAAGTGTGTGTAGGCCTATGTGAGAGAGAGGGAGAGAGAGATACGCTGCGTGTGTGGCATGTGTGTGTGTGTGTGTGTGTGTGTGTGTGTGTGTGTGTGTGTGTGTGTGTGTGTGTGTATGTGTGTGTGGTGTTAGAAACGACATTACTATCACGAAAATAGGGGTTTGGGATGATGAAAACTGAGTCAATCACAGGAATATACCAACTGGACAATTAATCAAACACTCTGAAAAAATGCGGAGAAGTGAATAACTGTTCAAAACATTTTCAAGAGAAATGGAAGACTCGGATAAAAACTGTCGTCCCACTCTCAGAGATACTAGTTCTTTGACTCTGGAGCAATGAACAAGTAAATGACTGATCGTTATTTCTCTTCCGCTCATGCACTGGACATTTTTGCTGTATTTTGTGCGGAGTGCATTTAAACGAAACCTATACATCAGGCTGGAAACAGACCTCGAATAAGTTCCGGACAAGAACACTAAAAGAGGTTTAATATTTCCTCTGTTCTTGACATTTATGCAGTGCTGACTGTAGTGACACTTTAGATTTTTTAAGTTTCTCGTCAAACATTTTGTATGACGCATTAACTAAACATGTGTAACCTTCTTGTAAATCTAACCGCATCTTAACTGGAACTGAACCATCATGATTGTTTGCTCCTTTCTTGCATCTCCGATCAGCCCATTCATTTGAAACGATTCCACAGTGGGAAGGCACCCAACAGAAAGTGACGCTGGTTCCTTTCAATGATAAAAGATGAACAGTGTGTTTAATTTCAATTATCAACTCCGATCGCATTTTCTGGTTTAAAGATTTAAGTGCCTGTAAGACCGATTTAGAATCAACACACAATAAAATCTGAAATATGTTTTTCGGAAAATCAGAAATGTAATTCAGGGCCTTCAATATTGCAATTAATTCAGCAGTAAAAATAGAAACATTTTCACATATGTGAAACCGTTTCTCTATTTCTAGAGCTGGTATAACGAAGGCAGCTCCTACTTTTCTGTTCCCAAGTACAGACCCATCTGTATAAATCTTAAAATGTTCAGAATACTTGTTATCAATATGGGAGCTGACGGAACTTTTCAGGATATTAGGTGAATCATTTTTGGATAAGTTTGTGTGATCTATGTCAAGCTCCAGATTGTTCATCTCCCATGTAGGTATAGGTGAGTAGGAAGGTTTGTTGCTATGTCCTTTCTGTTTAATTTTGATTTTTTTAAGAGATCTGAAGTAAACGTGTTTATGGATTTTAATGATTGGATGGATTTAGCCCTTTTTGCAAAATGAAGATCGGACCTCATGCAAACTTCGGCTCTGTGAAATTTTCGAACGAGGAGCTTCGTAAAACATATTTGGCAGCAGAAAGACATCTTAGCTCATCAAGAGGTAAAACACCTGCTTCCTATAGGTTCCTAATTTGATGCATGAAATGGAACTCGTAGGGAAAGTTTATAGGCTTTGCAGTCAACACTTTGCATTTTAGTCAGTAAATGTTGTGGAGCACTAAAGAATACCTCCTGTGCATACGTCAATTTGGAGCGCACAAGTGACGTTGACAGTAATATTAATATTTTTGTATCCTGTCCCCACTTTTGTTTTCTAATGATTTTTAATAAGTTTAAGCTCCTTCTTGCTTTAGTTAGTATGTGCTCAATATGGCTGGTCCAGGAAAGTTTTGACGTGAGATAAACACCCAAAAACTTAGTCGTTGAGTATATCGTATGACTGAACCATGGATAGAAAATACAGGAGTTTTTCAGGGTTGTATCCTGAATTGAAAAGCATCATATGGTTTTTTCAAGAGATAATGAAAGACCATTTTCAGTCATATATTTACTTATTTTATCAAGTTCGTGTTGGGTATAACTTCTTGGTGTAATTCAGAGCTCTGGTAGGAGTTTTTCTTTTCATTGATACTTTCATCCATAAACAGATGTCGGCATATTGAGCTACAACTGCATCTTTCGATAACCCCCTAGGAAGATCTGACATTAGAATATTGAACAAGATAGGGGCAATGACTGATCCCTGAGGAAGGCCCATATGAAGAGATCTAATATTGGAGTACGTATTCCCAATCCTTGTCTGTATTGATCGATTAAAAAGAAAGCATTTGATAAAATCAAACATATTACCCACAATACCAACTTTTCGTAACTATGTCAGTAGTCGATTGTGCCACACTGGTCGTAAGCCTTTTTGACGTCAAAAACGTAGCAAGAACATTCTTTCGTCTGGCAAACTGTTGCTTAATTTGAGTAGTTAGTTTAATCAGGTGATCAATGGTTGATCTACCTCTTCTAAAGCCTGCCTGATTAATTGGAATAACCTTGTACTTTTCACAATAGTGATTAAGTCTCCTTAATATAATTTTCTCCATAAGTTTACATGTGTGTGACGTTAACGCAATTGGTCTATAGCTGTTTTTTATCATTCCGGGGCTTTCCTTGTTTGTGAATGGGTACAACAATTGACTGCTTCCATACGTTTGGTAGTTGTCCACTTTCCCAGCATTTTTGAAAGATAAAATGTAAAAAATTTAACATATTTAGTGATAAATGACCTAACATTCGTTAGAAATTCCATCCAGCCCAACTGATGTTTTCTTGCTGCCGAGATTAGAGATACATTCTTTTAATTCTCCTATCGTAATTGCAGCATTAATAGATAGATTTCTGGTCTGTTCCGAGTCTTCATCACTAAGCTGTAACTCATGTTCTGCTCTGTACTTTCTATCTTTGTCCGATAGTCCATCGCTGCGACTGTTATTTGCAAACATATCAGCAAAGGCTTCGGCTTTTTCGTAATTAGTTGTCAAATCACAATGAGACAATTGTACTGGATATTGTGGCAATTTTACGCCATTCTTCATTGTTTTCAATTTTTCCCATACTTTCTGAAGATCTTTATGATTTGAAACTTCATTTGTACAAAAAGATGACCAATATTCTTTTTTGACTTCATCTATTACTCTGTTACATTTATTTTTGGCTTTTTTCATTTCCATATGATTTTCAATAGATTGGTGCTTTAGATAAGCATTAAATTTTAACTTTTTCTCGTCTTTTGCTCTCTGGCAAGCTTCATTCCACCAAATGTTACCGACATGCTTTTTTGATGTTATTGACTTATACTTGGGAATGGATTCGTCAGCAGCATGCAGAACAGCTTTAGTAAACATCATGTATAAGGTGTCAATATCCTGATCAGAAGTTTCGAACTCATCATAAGACAGTAATATGTTTGTAAATTTGTTCCAGTCACTGCGTTTGTAATTGTATTTTGGAATCTTGTCTTCTGTTGAGTCTGTAGCGGAAGGTTGATCTAGTTCAAACCTGGTCACAAGTGGTATAATGATCACTGTTCAGAGGATCATCTATTGGGTTCCAGGTACAAAAGGGTGTTTAACTCAGGTGACGCCAGTGTTAAGTCGATGGCGGTGGCTCTATAATTGGGGTTATCGGTATGCGTGTGATTCGCCCATCGTTAGAAGACAGAGGGAGGACTCCACAAGATTTTCAACAAAACGGTTGCTTGTAACTATTTGACATTCCTTCTCCCAGAAAGGTGAGTGAGCATTAAAGTCACCCGTAATCAAGAATGTTTTATTTTGTTCTGCTGGTAGCATACGAATCCATTCAGTGTTCTGCTCATTTGGACCAAGGGGTAGGTAGACAGAAACTATGGTTAACAGTGACGAATTGAATCCCACAGTAACAGCACAAGAATTTAAGTTAGGTATATCAGATGGTGCAGGACTGGGGCAAAGAGTGTAAGAAACCCCCTCACGTACATAAACAGCCGTAGATACTTTTCCAGTGGTATCATCCTTTTGATGGATTGGTGGATAATAGTAATTATCTATCTTTGGCAGCTTTTCTTTTTTAACATTCAAGGACTGAAAAGACAGAATCTTGTGATCGTGTTGTGCAAGATGTTGAACTAAACAGTCTAAATTTTTGACAATGGAACGACAGTTCCACTGGAATATATCAAAAATGTTCTCATTAGTTCTACTCATTATTGGTAACCAGTCGTATCAAGTGTGTGTGTGTGTGTGTGGGGTGTGTGTGTGTGTGTGTGTGTGTGTGTGTGTGTGTGTGGTGTGTGTGTGTGTGTGTGTGTGTGTGGTGTGTGTGTGTGTGTGTGCGTGTGTGTGTGTGTTATATCATATTATATTACATTATGTTATATTAAATTATATCATATTATGTTATGTTATGTTAGGTTGCATTATATTATATTATATTATATTATATTATATTATATTATATTATATTATATTATATTATATTATATTATATTATATTATATTATATTATATTATATTATATTATATTATATTATATTATATTAAAACTTGTAAAGCGCCCTGTAGTCTACATTGCCAGGAAGGGCACTACAGAAGTTGTCCTCATTAATATCATTATTCAGCTTGTTTACGTTCAGAATTCACTTCAACTTCGATGCAAACAAGGTCAATGGTAATGCCATTTGTGATATCAAACCACTGACTGAGAAAGAACTGAATGGAACTGCAGCACTGTAAACATTCCCTGAAGATGCTGATCAGCCACAGGAAGCGTGTTTCCAGTTTTGGTGTGATGGGTAAAAAAAGAAAAAAAAAAAAAACACAACAACCCACAAAAACCAAACAAAAACCAGAGCAGTGTTACTTCTTCTGACTCCTGGTTCTTAGACATACCATTCTCTGGCTCGCATCAAAGCCTGCGTGGATCATAAACGGAAAGGACGAGGGTTTTCACGCATTAGCCAGCGGCGTAGCCAGACTGACATTTTACCGAAACAATCTGCACCGTACGTGAACTATGCAGGACCACAGAAGGCACGTGTAATGTGAACAAATCTCATGCTTTTCAGGCCGGACAAAATAAATCAGGCCCGAGAGATACGGACACCTGCAGTGTTGGTCAGGATATTTTAGCAACGCACTAATCGACGCATTAAGACTATGAAACTTGGCTTTGCGGTTTTCGTTTTTCATTGGAGTCTATAATACATCCACAACCCTGGATAGGAAGCGACCGGCACTGAAAAAATCCCACTGTTATTATGCCTCTGAGGAGGTTCGATCCTGCCAGCTCCCAGCTGCATTGCGTGACACTAACCACCGCACACAGTGGCTGGTGTTATCATTATGTGTATATTGGGTCAATATACCGAACAAATCTAACTCATAGTAATGTTTCATATGGATCTTCTCCCCCCCCCCCCCCCTCCTCCTCTCCCTCCCCTTTTAATTCACCGTGTTCTGTGGGACTGTACACGGATTTTCAATCATCAAAACTGGTTTCATTTGTCGCTGACATTATACACACCCGTTCCCGTCTTGTCGGTCATGGATTTATCTTGCTGTGCCCTCCTTACAAAACAGTTCCTCAGATAACACACTTGTGTCCCGTTTCACCAAAAGTAGAGCAGAGCCAAATGCAGACAAGCCGACACCTGCTGCGACTCTCTATCTTGACCCAGTACTTGACAACCACTCCAGGGTCTCGCCCTGTTGTACTGTCAACATCAGTGGATC